>JACXVL010000384.1:0-16324 GCA_014898675.1 Athelia sp. TMB
GATGCAGGGGAAAATGCTCGATTCCGTATTCTCTCCGCGGCACTTACAGGACTGGTTGCCTTCCTTTCACCGTGTCGCATACAATCATTGCTCGATTCAACATGCACCGCAAATATTCGACCAGTAAAAACACATCCAAGCTTTGAGACGGCATCTCCATTGTCGATTGGCCAGAGCGTCCCTGATAACTTCCGCAATATGGCCACCGTGTCATAAAAACGTCTGAACGCAATGACTGCCATAACCTGGAAATGATTCATCTTTGGCGGCCTACCTTTGACGCAGCACGAAAGCCGTAACAAAGCCTGCATTCTGTAAATGCAATCCCACCCTCTGTCGCTAGGACTGTCTTTCGTGGCTAATGCTCTACGTGTCCAGACTAGGCTTCGATGCGCTCCACCGCACATTTTCGAGTGCATCCCATCAGCTCATTTCAGTAAAATGTTGTAGATGGTGGATCAGATAGACGCCACAGCGCGCGAAATTTTTCCGCTCGAAGGAGGAGGATGGCGGGACCGCCATCGACCAAGTAGGCGGCGCAAAGGATATCATGAGCATCTTACGTGCGTGGTCCTTGTTCAGCTTCACAATTTTGGAATTGCACCCAAAATTTAGCAATATAATAGTCAAAGCCAACATGGAAGCGACAGAATTCGACCGTCTCGCCGACGCTACAAGTACAGATGCTTCCCCCCTTTGTGCCTGATGAAATTGGTATGTGCCTTATCACTGTAGTCAATGATATTCCAAGGGGTCGCGAAAAGCAAATTTAGTAAATGCAATACGATAAAAGACGACAAGGCACGGGCCAGTCTACCGGGCCACTGACCATCCATCTAGCCGCGCCGAGTTTCGACTCTTTGTGTCTCTCCACTGTCTTCACGAATACTTCCATACAGAGCGGACGTCCTCGGAAGTACCTGCCGCATCGGTTTATTCGTAAAACTGAATGACACGCAAACAACGGAACTTTCCTTTTCTAATGCCACCTATGCTGCCTCGTGTGCTAGAATTTCCGGGGCGCAGGCAACATATGGCAGCCTCCTACTCTGCTTGTGCATCCTTTCATTTCGTATGAACGCCTACCCTTACATTCGATTTACTGGGGTTCAAGAGGCAGATCATCAAACACTCTGCTGCCGATCCGCACCACCATAATGCACTTCTAGACTCAAACGAGTCCGACATATCATGCCATCTGCCACATAGATTCCATATTGGTCGCTTTCGGCAGTACGATGTATCATTCGACATGGGCTTCTTCCTGGAATTTAGCAATCTGGCGGACAAACCTGGAGATGACAGCAAAGGTGACTTTGTAAAGATTACGCGCCCTGACGTTGTGGTCTCACCACTGTCAGCTCTAGTGACTGATAGCCCTCGTCCCACCGGAACGAAAGTAACCAAGCAGATGACCCCTTTCAATGATGGGGCCAGTAATGCTTGGACAAACTTATATAAGGTATCACTTGTTGATTAGGGATCCCACCATCTCAACGTTCACCAGTTATGGCCTACACAGACATTACCCTCCAACATTTCTTGGTTTCTGCTGCCCTTCTCGCACTCGCCTGGAGGCTGCTGAAGGTTTTCTTCAGACACCCGTTTGATAACGTGCCTGGCCCACCATCACACTCATTCCTTTTCGGTCTGTTCTTCGAGTCTCTGCATGCATGGACTCCGTCTCACATTGTGTCTGTTGCAGGAAATATTAACCAATTATGGGATGCGCAAGGATGGGCTTTCCACCAAATTATCCACGAAACCTTCGGCTCTGTCGTCAGGTATCGTGGCCTCGCCAATGTTAGCTCGTCGTCATGATTCACATTTCTGGAGAAAAGCTACTAAACCGATGATTTGTTTGGTTTCGTAGCAGAGTCAACTTTGGGTTTCTGATCCCAAGGCTTTGCAGTACATCGTAATGAAAGAGCAGGATATATATGAGCCATCAGACTTGACCATGCAGTGAGTTTGCTACCCATTTCCCACCTCTGACAGGTCAATGACTGTTTTTCGATCTTCGCTCAGTCAGAGAAAATTGTATTTCGGGGAAGGCCTCCTCGGGACCCTGGGTACGTGGGGATTCAAATCCTGGTCTCGAAGTTTCTCACCGACGTACGGTATGATCTCTTCGACCCGCAGGGGAGCAGCATCGCAAGCAGCGGAAGATGCTCAACCCTGTCTTCTCACCAAGACACCTGCAAGACATGGTACCGATCTTTTATCGCGTTTCACATAAGGTGTGCTGCCAGATTTTTTATTACAGTATCACACGATTGACGCGGACATTCTTCAGCTTCGCAACGCCATTTCAGTCCGAGTCAATGATGGCCCTCAGGAAATCGATTTGCTACACTGGTTTGGCCGCACAGCTCTCGAGTTGGTTGGTCAGAGCGGCCTCGGTAAATATTCTCACTCCCCAGTTCTGCCATACACATAGCTGAGGTTGCTTAACATCAAAGGATATAGCTTCGACAATCTTGACGAGGGTGCGCCACACCCGTATAGCCTCGCAATAAAGAGCTTTGTGCACGTATCAATCCATTAAAATATGTCCAGCACATAACTACAGCTCATGACATTTGATCATCTAGCCCGACCATCTCCCGCTTACGCGGCATTTCGCTTATGTTGCCGTACGTCACTGGATTAGGGCCTGCAGCGTTGCGCAGGGCACTTGTCGAGCATACACCCTTTGCGGTCGTGCAGAATATCCGAAAGATGGTTGATGTGATGGACGACACATCACATGAAATTGTGCACTCGAAGCAGAAGACCAATACGGATGTTCCTGGGCAAGTGGGGGACGGAAAGGATATCATGAGCATTTTACGTGAGCGAATACCCAAGCATCCAAATTACGGCGCGTCTGGAAACTTCCGCTGATGCTCTTCCACTAGTCAAGGCCAACGTGGAGGCGGCAGAAGAGGACCGCCTCACTGATACAGAGGTCATCGGCCAAGTAACGTGAGCAAACTTGTGCCCAGTGGATTTATGTCATGAATGAGCTTGACATTGCGACGTTGCAGAACTTTAGTTTTCGCCGCAACCGATACGACCTCTTCTGCCCTTGTACGCATTTTCCATCTGCTAGCGCAACATCAGGGTGTGCAGAATCGGCTCCGCGAAGAAATCTGCGCAGCGCGAAAGTGCGATGGGGACTTGGATTACAAGCAGCTTGACAGCCTTCAGTATCTCGATGCGATTATTCGGGAGACCTTGCGACTGTAACTTTTCATCGCCCTGCCAATTGTGCAATTCATCACTGACTTCAGTTGCATCAGTTATTCTCCAGTGCCTTTCGTCGATCGAGTGTAAGCCATCTTGAGTATTCTGCATTCGGAGCCATTTTGACAGACATCTTTGCAGCGCGAGGAAAGACACAGTGCTACCCCTCTCGCGGCCAATAATCGGACTCGACGGCGTCAACATCCACGAGATTACCGTACCGAAGGGCTCAACGGTCACCGTCGCTATAATGCGTGCCAACGCGGACCCAGAAATTTGGGGAGACGATGCGCATGAATGGAAGCCTGAACGCTGGCTCGCTCCACTTCCTGACACCGTGTCAACAGCGCATTTCCCGGGCGTATATGCGAACTTGTTGGTTTCTTGCCACCACGCTTGTTTATTCGTTATTGACTCCCCGTATTCTTCAGGATGACTTTCCTGGGTGGTAGCAGAGCCTGCATGTGAGCATTTTACCCAGGCCCTTAACGTTGTAGTGCGTCAAACTATCTAACCTCGCATTTTGCGCAGTGGCTTCAAGTTTTCTCAACTCGAGATGAGTGAGTCAAGTTGCGCTCTCCGCAATTTCTCTTTGGTTGACTATTCCGGCTTGCAGAAGTGGTCATTTCTGTTTTGCTGGAGTCCTTCGCGATCTCGCTGTCGGACAAGGATATCACTTGGAACATAGGTTAGAGAAATCTGCCCTTCACTGATAAGCTCGATACTTAACATCTGTTCCTTTTATTTTAGGAAATATAATTACGCCTTCGTTAAGGGGCGACTCCAAACCTCAGATGCCGCTGATAGTGTCCAAAGTCTGATATGCACGGCATACGGTGAAGAAAGTATCTACACGGGTCGTCATATTTTATGATTATTTCGGTTGATTGTGCAATTGGCGGACCTGGTGACAAATGCGGAGATTGAGTCTTGAGTCGGACAGAGGCGTAGCTCGGTTTACCCAGCTTAATGTGACTCTAGAAAAGAACAAGATTAACGACATAACAATGACCAACGAACCATGTCTATCGTCATATCCCATCACTCCATTCTAGACTCCGTGCGTCTCAACTATTCTTGAATGAGTCTTTAATCTTGGATACCAGATCTCGCGATACATCCTCTGAACGCTAAGAAGTAATGCAATCTTGGTGCGACTGTCCGTTGGTTTCATGCCTTCACTGTTGCGACGAGAAAGCTCAGGAACACGGCGAAAAACTTTGGTGATGAAAGAGGGCCGAGTGCCCGTTTTGACGGCTTCATTGAGCGCGGCGGTAATGGTGAGGTGATAAAAGACCAGGGTAGTATCGACCAGGGTAGTATCGACCAGGGTAATGCCAGGAATGGTCATCTCGTCGAGGTGAAGATCTCTGTCACGGGTGAGATTGTTGCACTGGAATGCAGCAATGGCGGCAGCGATGAGCTGAGCTTGAGGATCATCGGGGTTATCAAGACGCTTATCCCTATGAACGAGTAGAAGGATCTCATTATCGTCACGAATGCATACGTCCGTGCCTGCACTACGGTTCTCTCCGCAGATAGAGAAAGGGAGCGTCTGCTGTGTAAGGATAAGGCGGCGCCCCGAGTCGTAGGCCAACATTTTTAAAAGCCTGTTGGCGAATGTATCCACCGCCGCCTCCTGACCTAGCTTGGGATTGTGAGCGAGGTAGAGGTGATTGAGTAGTTGGTAGGTTGCATCGTCTGTAGCCTCTATGCGACCTTGGGTCTCGGTGAATGAACGCAAGTTTTCTCAAAGCTCAGGCAGCTGTAGCATCCCAAAAAAAGCTAGAATGGGCAGGTTGACAATTCTCGATATTGTATGCCTTCAGGTCGTTCCTCGTCCAATCGCTGCCAGGTTTGGAATTTCTTGCATAGATCGGCTATGATAAGGATTCTAAACGCGTAAAATCAAGAGAAAGTCCGATGTGGTTTGAGTTGAAGGGGCTTGGGCCTGCTTCGGCGAGCTGCGCGCGGATCAGGATGACGTGAGGACCCTAAAGATGCCGCTGATAAGGTTGACCAGATTGAACAGAGAGGTCAGATGCTCGAACAGGTTGTTTGTCCATTCAAGACAATGCACTTTTTATTTGCGATCCACGAAGATACTACAGTATACGGGTGACTTGGAAGCTATCTAAAGACATCTTGCAATAATCTAACTTACTCCAGTTATAGAGGAAAACGGGCTGATCACGATTCACCATGCAGCCAATAGATGTAAGCAAATGATATTGATCAAGACATACAAGACATAAAGTAATGGGAATGAGAAGTAAGAGCAAGCATAAGTAATGTAAACGGTCTAAAAAAGTATAGCACGCAGTAGGTAGTTTGAAACTGAGCAGAGGGAGGCAGTACGAAAGGCCACTTAGGAAAGCAACACCTGGATGCACATCTGGATCTGAATCGGAGCTGCGGCGATTCAGATGTGCACGAGAATAGTCGGACGCTACGCCTATCTCATGTGCGGTGGCTGACGGGGCCGACCCAGCGGTCGGGCGACCGGGGGTGGCCTTGAGTGCTCCTCGAGCGAGTCGGAGATTTTGAGAGCCTTGATGGCTTTGATGATCAGAGAGCGATGCTCGATCTTGATGCTGCAATTGTAGGCTTGCGTTGAGCCCAATAGACAATAGGTTTCGTGGTGATGGCGAGATGGTGTCTTGACTGTTGACCGCGGCGGTTCGTGCACGTGCGTTTCACCAAACATGATATGTGCCCGAGACAAGACAAGAATCGACGCAAGGAAGGCTATGAGAGCCGATAAGAAGCCACGCGTGAGGCCTAGCAGATAGGGGTCCACACGACGCCGAGCTGTTTAGCCTTCAAAGCCATCGTCGAAGCACTCAGCGAAGTTGACGTTGAGCTGTCCGTCCTCATAGGGCGGCGACGCGTTCCAGAAGAAGCTACAGAAGGAGCCCCAGACGCTCAACTGACTGACAGACTTCTCATTGCAACCGTTTATGACAGAAGTGAACGCGGTCTTGTCGGATCGGATAGCCGTCAGCCACAAGTTCTCTTCCGCAGTGTCATCCTCATATCGCTGGACGAAATTGGCTTGGAACGCGCTCCGTTGCCGAGATACCCCTGAGCTCCCCAAGAAGAGTCTGCGCACCGAGTCCCAGAAGGTCACAGGAGGGCTGCGATCGACCTCGGCGATGTTGTTGACGACCTTGGTGAAGATGTGCTTGCTGTTGCGAAGGGACGCCGTAAAGAAAGGGCAACCGCGGATAAGCCATGCGATGAACTCTTCGGTATTTTGCTCTTCCTCGCCCAAGATCGAGTGTGATGTCGCTTCGTCCTCGGCGACCTCCGCAAGAGCCCTGGAGTCGGCCTCGTTGTCTGGCGCTCCGTAGTTCGGTGTGGTCACGCTCCAAGTATCGCTGGCCTCAGAGCTGGAATCGCTCATGCTGGCGGAATCCGCGGCGCTTGCAGGGGAGGCAGGAGCCATCTCAGTCTCAGGGGACCAGCGGTCAGGCGTCGCGATGCTCCAGGTGTCGCTGCCCTCAGACTCATCAGATTCCTCAACGATCATGGAGAGTCTGTCGTTGGAGCGCGCGTGGTTGGACGGCGGAGCGAGAGCGGCTGGCGTCACAGGGTCCACAGCGGAAACAGCATCGTCCGCCTCGGCAGCGGCAGCGGCAGCATGAGCGTTGACAGCGAGCCATGCGGAGTGCAAGTCGGCAGAGCGAGGGGCGTCCACCTCGGCGGAAGCGGCCCGAGCGTTTGCTGCAAGCCAAGCAGAATGCAGCAGGCCAGGCGCCTCAGTCAGAGCCTTCTCCGGGGCCTGTTGGATACGGAACGAGGTCAATATCAGCAGATGGAAGTCCTGAGGGGGGGCACATACAGGTTTGTTATCCTCTTGAGCACCGGCGGTAAGCCCCAGGACGACAGGGATATCGCCATTGCCACTGCCTTCGTCCTCGATGTCCTCGCCATCCTCCTCGGCGAGCTCGGTGGCGGGACTCAGTGCACCCACCAGGCTGGACGTTGGTGTGCTGACGTCGAAATCGAGGCCATCGAGGATCGCGGACAGAGCGCTGCCAGAGTCGGACTCGTGGACAACGGAAGTCCTCTCCAGCACGGCCTATGGAAGAATAGATGTCAGCATAATCGAGAAAGAGAGTAAAATTGCGGCTGACCTCAGGCTCAATAAACTGAGAAATCGAATGAAGTGCATCGATTAGTCTGGGTCATGGTGAAGACGAGGGAGCAAGAACTGACATTGGCAGAATCTGCCGCCTCGATTGCGCAGGGGGCGAACGCCGCGCGCCATTTCTTGATCTCTTCAATCTCGTCGAAGATCTGAGAAGGCAGCTTGTGTGCGACGACACCATTCGCAGGACCGAAGCGGAAGGATCCACATCGCTGAAGCCGTCTGTTAGCCAGCGAGCCCCACAACATTGTACCGCAAGAACTGACCATGTCCCAAGCGACGTCGGTGTGTATCCTGAGGGGGGATCCCCCACGGAGCCGTCGCTCCTCTTCGGCGGCGTTAAAGGCCCGCTGCATGAGGGTAATGCCGATGCGCTCCGCGCGAGGAGCCGTAAATCTGTTGAACCAGATATTCGGTGTTTCAGCCTCCAGCTCGCGTTGGTACTCGGAGTCGATTAGGAGGAAGGGCTTGAGCATCGGCGAAGACATGTTCGCGGGTCGTTATCGTGGTTCGAAGTGAAGATTGTGGAAAGGGGGAGAAATCTCGGGAGGGCTGACCGCGGAGATGGTGGGGGAAGGAGGGAAGGAACCTAAGGAATGGAGGGACGCTGCCCCCTCTTTTGTAGGGATAGGGGGCCAGAGACACATGTGCCAGTCCGAATCACAACTTCCTCGAACCGAGCCACAGATGATGTGGATCGAAACCATGTCTTCCTGTGCATATGCGGCTGCTTCGATTGATCTAGAAGGCGAATTGATCTGCGAGGTCCTTGAGAGAACGACTTGATTACCTTTAGATTGCCATGAGAATTCAGATGTGCAGGGGTAGGACGCGGCTGAGTTAGCAGAGACAGTATGAAAAGGTAACCAGCTGCAGTCTGCCAAGTAATGCGTCAACTGATATTTCGTTGACACGTGCCCGAGGATGCCACAACCATCCATTCAAATTTCAATCGCTGGCAGATCGTACTCATCGGACTGATCCACCTCTGGTGAGCCGCATGCACAACCCTGCCAATATTGGCATAATCTAGACTATCTCATATCCAGAATGATTATAAAATGCTTGGTCTCGATGGTGGTAGACACACTGAACACCGAGAGGGCAAATGATGCGCAGACTCATTAGAGCAGTCTTGAGAGCAGTGACCGCCAGGTACAACGATGGAATGAGTGATGCAAATTTCCTAGACATTCTGCCAATGTTAAAGCTATAGGCCTGGGATTTGCACAGATCATGGTAGAAACTAGAGCCTGAGTTGAGCAACAGGGGTCAACAGGACAGGCAGGGTAGATGACAGCAAATAAACGTCAATACGAGCCCACGTGCGCACGGCCGTCAGCTGCCACCGTGCCACAACTCAAACTTCAACTTCCCACTTGTCCATCGACTTGATATAGGAAGCCCAGTGAAACACTGAGCAACGCCGTGAAACACCAGGATCTCTAGATGTCTTCGCCAAGTACAGAGCCGTATCCAAGTTTAATTCAAATCAACAATCTCTTGTAAATCACTTGCTGGCCGACCACTGGCTTTGACGCAGAGTAAGCTTTAAAATTATAGCTTCTCTCTTAATGGCTGTAGAGCACATGCTCTGTATACCGTGATATGGTAGACTGGATTTGCTGGTCTCTTGCTTCAAAACAACAGGACAGAATATTAATTTCTTTCCTATAAGTATCATAAAGTGACTCGGAGGAAGGCCACGCGGAGCACTCCCGACTCTCCGGAACAAATTCGTGAAATGCACTGCCCAAATTACAGAAGGTGTCTCGGGTTGACTTTTATTCGAGCTCCGGGAGATGTTCAGAGCTCATGAAAGTGGCACATCGCTCCCTGCCAGTTTTCCTTGCCTCGCTGGTGGCGCCCCGAGAAAACACTGATCACAGTCATGCGCGCATTGTGACATGGCGAACTCCCGCCGGATCACTACTATATTGAATTCAGTCTTGCTGCGTGCCTTTTACCTGACAACGGGTACAAGCGTGGCACTGTTCCTCATTATTCAAGAGCCAAAACTTCGCCCCCCCGGATGCGCGAAATATCAGCGACGACGCTCCGCGTGCGACTCTCGGCGCGGCAGCTCCAGAAATCTTTCGAATTTCTAGAGTGATTTGAATTCCCCTCTCCTTAGAGGATATTGTCAGTATTGTTCAATATCAGAGCCCCATGTCGCCGACCCGGAAAGGTGGTTTATTGTCCAACGTCTGGACCGCATTATTGTTCCGCCCGCCCCTCGGTGCCCAGAAACGCTCACCTCTGATAGGACCCCTGATAACCCTGTAAAATGTATGAGGAGGGCTCAATTTTTTCTTCCCGGATCGATTTTGCCCTCCGAGCCTCAAACTTTCCCGGATTTTGCCTCAGACCTCCTCAAGGGGCCCTAAATTTTCCCGGATCCCACCATATACATAAAAAAATCGCTCAAAATCGCTCAGAAGTCGGTTTTATCGATCAAATGGACGAAAAACGCTTCGAGACCTAATCTATTGGTCGAGCGGTAAGCATTATGTACTAAGGCGTTCGAGGTGGCCCACGGTTTGAGTGTCGTTGACGGCAAAATTTGGTCCTTCATTTTGCCCGGACTCGACCTCAGGCCTCATAGGCCTGGCGAAATCTTCCCGGATTCTGATCAGACCTCAGGCCAAAAAGAGGCTCCAATTTACCCGGATTTCCTCAGACCTCAGTCCAAATCTCAATTTTTTTTCCCGGACACCTCCTCATACATCATATAGGATTATCAGGGGTCCTCCTCTGATTGCCTGCTGAATTTCTGCCACATGATTGGCCCTACATCACCGGTCGTCAGGACGTACGTAGAAGTCTAGAGCATGCGGAGCGAGGCGGCCCATTGAGGACGCGAGGAGCCCACGTGATGCGACAGGAGGAATTTGTTCTCGGCTGAAACGAGCATCGAGTCGCTTTGGCAATTCCTCTTCAAGATCCCCAACTTGAGCCACGCTCACCTTTCCTCATCATCTCCAACTTGCCAACTCAGGCATCGAGGAATATAGGCATGAGACTCGCGAGCGAGGAATGCTAGACCAGATTATTTCCCGTAATCACTTCGACGACGCAAGCGAACAAGTACGACCGACCCAACGACCGAAGAAACAGTGATCAAGATACGCAATATCAATGCCCCCAGTACAAGCACCCAGAGACTTCAATAATCAGCAACTCTTATTAGATACAAAGGTGCGCATAAATACCCTCAAATGGCTGATTCAGCTGACTGATGGAGAGCGAAATGGCAGAACGTAAATAATCGTAGTAACAGCAGCAGCACGAGTATCACCCCAACGCCTTCCAGAATGGCTTCTCAACTCCCCTCCCCTCCCGAAACGTTGTCCGAATCTCTGGCAAATTCCCAATCGACGCTCAATTCCTCCACCGACGACGACTTGTATTCTCCACCCTCTCGGCCATCAACCCCGCAGCGCGGCCGCCTCGACCCGCGGTACCCGTCTTCTCTTGGTCCGGGTCGCGTACCATTGCATCGCCGTGGGACGTCGAAGACGTATGAGCGCATGGAGGACCTCCTTCGGGAGGCGGGTTACAAGGAGACCCGTGTATTCACCCCAGAGACTGAGCGCGCTGAAGCGGAGGCAGAAGAAAGAAGGGAACGAAATGCGAGATTAAAGAGCGGGGTGGACGCAGTAGTGGGGTTTATCACTGGGCTCGTAAGTCGCGCACCGAGCGTCGCTGCCGAGGGTCGCGTGCCCGTTTCTGAGGCGAGCGGATCGGGGTCGAGAGTCCCGCAGATCCAGCAGGAGTACTCACCGCCGCCATCGCCGCTCGCAAATGCGAGCAAGCGCCTTTTGAATCTCCCCCGTTCCTCGATGTACCCGAACTCCCGCCCGTCGTCGCCGAGCATGTCTGTGGAGAGCTTGAACCTCTCTCCGCGCGCTTCGCCACATCGACCTCTCCTCAGTGCAAATGCGACCCCCCGTCCGCTTTATCACCACCATAGTGACCCTTACACTCATACGCAGTCCCCCACGCGTCCTTCACGTCTGCGTCCACAACCATCCTCCTCCAATTCTGCACATGCGCTTCAGACTTATGCACAAGCGTCAAAGGCGAAACTGTACCTCCGGCACATGGCTTCCGCGCCAAGCATTCAACCACAGTCAAATATGAAGCCAATGTCGCTGCAGCGGCACTCCTCGTCTCGATATGCCTACAACCACAATCCGAAGCGGGGTAACCGAAGTGCGAGTAATCGGCACACTGTAGCCCTGAACGACGATGACCTGCACACGGAGCGCAGGGGCAATGGTGAGGGTGAGGAAGATCCAGCGCCTCCATTGCCCAAAACATGGCTCGAAAGCGTCGCGCGAGCGGTGCTATTTGGCGGGACAGGCGCTCATGTAGCCACTGTGGCGCCGAATTCACCATCTCGCTCACCCTCTCAATCGCATTCCCGGCCAGGTTCAAGATTAGAAGCGCTTCGCTTGAGCCCGGGCTCATCGAAGTCTGCACTCTCGGATCACACAAACGTCCCGCGCAGGGTCAAGGGACATGCACCGCCGTTTCTCTGTGCACAGGTGGCCTCGGCACGTGCCCCCAGCGAGAGCCGGGTCAGCCGTACGCGGGTGATATGTAAATCTGCCCCGGGGTCACGATCTGGTTCGCGGTTACGCGTGCCTGAGCATTCGGACTGGGGCCTGCATGCTGTTGAGCGGGAGCGCGGTCGGAAGAGCGCGAAGGGCCGTGGGAAAGCGGTGGCGCGCAAGGGCAAGGGCAAAGACAACATGCCTTCGCTTACAAGTACGCACTCGCACGATGACGACGGCAGCTGGGGGCGCACCGATGACATGCACGCACTGTACACCTCTGGCTCTTCCTCGGAGGAGGACGAGGGGGAGCTGGATCTGGCGCGGCTGCTCGTCCCACCCAAGCGGCAGAATTCGATACGCAGTCTGCGGAAGCACCTCCACACGCCGTCTCCACGGGCACGGATACTTGCTCTTGGAGGCGGAGGAAGCGTCAGCCGCAGGGGACGGTGGCAACGCGATGGAGACGGGGACGAGGAGTGGCAGTCGGTTACGCGCAACGCGAGGCGGGGAGGCGGAGACCAGGACCATCATCATGTAGACGGGATATTCTTCGGCGCGGAGGGCAAAGTTGGGGCGAGAAAGCGCACCGGGATTCCGGGCGGCTGAGCGTGTGCGCACGTAGACGCATTATGCACACATCATAATCGGCTTTTTGCAGTTTCAGGTTTACTTAGATCGCTCGTTCGTGCACGCCTTATAATACGATTACAGCCCCGATGTAAGGGCCATAGTTTAGTTTCTATCATTGCAGTACATAATTGTGACTATCTCTTGCTTTGAATCGAGATTGCATCGATATGGGTGTCATTAGTACTGTTATCACTGATAGCTCTCGTGGCGTGATCACCTCTGGGTCACCTACACATTTACATTCGAATGTATGAACACCCAGTAATGCAACCGCGTAGCCACAAGCAAGTGCGCATACCCCGCAGGTGGACAAGTCCGCCTACATGTAACGCAGGCCTACGCAGACGCGCCTATATGGGCGCTAAAATTTGGTCGAAACTGATCACAATCGCTACTCTCGCATTTACTCCTAACGATACAGCACAACACACTTCGTGAACCTGGGCATCTCAGAATTTCAGAAGCACAAGACATTCTTCCATGCCTTTACCTGAACCACGGCCTGCTAACTACTCCACCGAGGATGATTGTGCCATTTGCTTCGACAAGCTCTTCATCCCATCGACCACTGACGAAGGTCCCAGGTGAGCGCCAATGAAACATTGCACGACGGACAGTTATCAAGATGAGACGTAGCCACATAATTGACGATGTGAAATTGCGCTGCGGCCATCATTTTCACTGGAGCTGGTAAGTTGCCCGTCACGCTCGAGACCGCTACCCATGCTGTTCAACTTGACATTCCTCGTTCTGAATAAAGCTTCGACGAATACGATCGCGCTTCTCCATCCAACCGAAGCAAGTGTCCTCTTTGTGGCGCCTCCCCACTTGATCCGTCCGGCGCGTTGATCGTGGATGTAACAAACGAAGGAGGGTTCTCCGGTGGCATCGACCTTGGCGCCGTGTTTGAACAGGAACGGTGGGAGGAAGATCAACCAGACGAATGGCGCAAGGGCCAGGCACTGTTGAGCTTATGTCAATTTATGGACCTTGAAGCTGCGGAGGATCTGCTCAAGGAGGGCGTCGATCCCAACAGTGCATATTCGGATGGGATGACCGGGCTGCATATGGCGGCATTGAATGACGCAGCCGACTGGGCCTCTTTGTGTATGTGATTTCTCTCTCTCTCGGTTCCTTGAGATCTCTAGTGCTAAACTGTTGCAGTATTGAGATATAAAGCGGACAAAAGCCGGCAGACGGATTCGGGCCAGACTGCTTACGAGTTTGCCCAGTCTCAAACGCTCAGGGATCTTTTGAAGCCTTGACATTTTGGGGTCGTTCACCAATATCCCTTCAGATCTACCTATCTTTCCCTTATCAAGCGCCCTCAGTTCCCCTGATTGTCGGCTTCCGTGGCTGCTAAATCGCATCAAAGTTCATACTCTAAGAAAATCCACAGCACTGCGCAGATTCTCCAGTTAGCCCTCGAAAGAGATCGTTCTGCTGATGCAGCATGATGCATCCAAAACGATTACCTTCTTTTCCCTAAATGAAACGTTTACAGCACTTGCATCCAGACCCATAGCGCTGCAGCAGAGTCTCGATCTGACTCGCTCGCGCCGCAACGTGGGGAGAATTGTTCTAATTATGGGGCTCGCTGATAATGTATAGAAGTTTGCAAATACTTCACACAACATCCAGAAACTGACAATTAGCCACTGGCATCACGCAGTTTATTTGCAAGTTCCAGTATGGTTCCTTGGTCCCAAACGTGTGGCAAGGGGTGCTTGAAGCTAGTGGGCCTGTGATTGGATGATGCAATGTCATATTTTTGTTTTGCTTGTACGACGGTGCCATCCGGATGGGTTTGCAATTGTTGAAAGTAAGCACCTTGCGGACACCGCCATGAATCATGATTTACATGTCAATGGTCAATCATGCCTTTGTCTTGTTGAGCGCGGACTTGGATATTCGAGTGGTTCTATTTCGCATATTCATTCGACCACAAAGCTTCACGAATTTTCTAAATGTGAGCCTAGGATGGTGATCTGCTGTGTGCAGTATTCCCTGTGGCGTTCCTAGTGTGTGACGCCTTTCAGGCGCTTGCGGCTGAAACTGATGGCTGGTTGCTAGCAGATTTGCGCCTGTTGGACTGCCCAGGGTGACCCAACAAGAAAATATTTATTGAGAAGTATCTTATCGAAGCTTGAGGCGGTTTATTCACAGCCAAGACGATAGGAGGACGGGGCAAAAATAGTGAGGTACGGCCACGTGATCATGACGCGACTAGTGCTACCGACAGTTGGTTTTAACCAGAATTTGATCACTTGGTGTTCTCGACTCTCACCGAACGACGACAAGCGACAACGACGACCCCAACGCAGACGGCGACCTCATCAACAACGAAGACAAAGGCAACGATGCCCCCCTCCCATAAGCACTCTCATTCTCTTCCCGTAGCAGTTCCAGCAACTGCCCCAAATACCCCTGCCGGCACCACACGCACTTCATCGACATCGAACCGATACGTCGTTCCCGTCACTCCTCAACGAAACAACTCTTCTTTGCATTCGAAGTCGCACTCTCTCACTCAGAACAGGGTCCAGAACCAGAATCAAAACCAAAACCGCGCCCAATCGCAATCGGCATGTCAACCACGTACCAACAGGCGCAGTCTACAGCAATCTCCATCGACTCCCCTCTCAAACTCTCCTTATACGCCATTATCTCTTCGCTCAGCAAACAGCTCGTACAGCTACTCCACACCCTATTCGTATTCATCCTCCAATGTAACAACTCCGGGGTCCGCGCACGGCAATATGGTTGCTAAGCGTCTTGTGCTCGCTGGTATGTCCCCCGAGGCGCGAAAAGGCGACGAAAACTGTGTCAAGGGCCAACATCTTGCCGATATCGCGGAAAATTGGCGATCGCGGGCAAATGAGAATGGAATTCGCGTATCCTGCGGCGCGGACTCCGACAGCGCAGGTATGCCGTGTAGCATGTTCTTTTGTCCCATTCTCATTTTAGTTTCCGGCTGTTTCAGCCGATCAACGAGGCAGCCAGATCCGAGGCCATTTGCCTCTTGGACGCGGATTTAAAGGTGCATATATGCGCATCTCTGGAGTCCTCCACAAATTCTAACAGTCTTGCAGTAAACGAACCAACTCAATCGGACAACCCCTTAGGCCCTGGCTATGTACCGGAAGAAGGTAAATTGATTTGCGTGACCACAATTCGAATACTAATTTATACCTCGCAGCACTTCTCCCGCCACCTTTCATGTCAACCCACCGGCGCCCGCGCGCCCAATCCCATTCTCAAGCGCAATCTCTATCTTATCCCTCCACATTCAACATGTCAACCGACTCTAGCATGCCAGCTCCGGTTTTCTACACACCCCAGCCAAAGCCTCGGGGACATGCCCGCACCGACTCTGGCGAGTATGAGTACGGATACGGCTACGAGTTTGACTCGCTCTCCTTCTCGCAGGAGCACGAGCTTGACCACTCCCTCGATCAATCATTCTTCTCTTCTGACGAAGCCGGCCCCGAATCCCCTCTGGCGTCTCGGGTACTCAACACTCCAAACTCGAAGGCAAACGTGTCTCTCAACCACCTATACACACCGCCATCGCATGTACAGAAGGCAGCCCTCAGGATGAAGGGTAGCCTCACGGAGCCACCGCCGATTTCCAAATCAAAGCCGAGGTTCAGCCTCGGTGGCGGCCGTGGGACAGAGTTATTTGATATTTCAGAAGACTTCGTTGCAGGCATCGACGATGAAGATCAGGAGCAGGACCATTCATTCTCAT
>JACXVL010000384.1:16334-63826 GCA_014898675.1 Athelia sp. TMB
TCCAAATCAAAGCCGAGGTTCAGCCTCGGTGGCGGCCGTGGGACAGAGTTATTTGATATTTCAGAAGACTTCGTTGCAGGCATCGACGATGAAGATCAGGAGCAGGACCATTCATTCTCATTTGCGGGAGTGTACCCTGATGCATTCTTCTCACGTGGTCTCGCCGCAGGTGTGCAGTTGCAGGATCCATTCTACCCCCAGCAACAGTACCAGTATCAACACTCCCCAACAAACTCGCTTTCTCTATCCCAGTCGCATTCGCTTTCTCATTCGTTGTCTCCTACGTTCTCCGCCGCATTCACGCAGTCCGACTCCCCCTATTCTTTGCCTCCCGTTCAGACTTCATCCCCAACACCTGCCCCTCCCTCTACACCACCAACGCAGTCCAATGCATGCTCTATTTGCAATCGCGTCCCCACTACTTCGACCCCATCGTATGCCGTGTTGCTTCCATGCCGGCACCCATTGTGCTCCGCATGTCTCACCGCTGCCCTCAACATTGTCGGAGAGAAGGATATGGAATGCGGTGTATGCAAGATCGCAGTTAGCGATTTTAAGCTTGTTGGTGGCCTTGGTGCTGCTTTCGAAGGTGCTTCTGCAAAAGAAAAGGTCGAGACCGAGGAGAAAGAGCGTGAGGAGTCACTACCCACCACCCTCGAATTCTTCCAGGACGCGCGTGCACGTTCCTCACCACCTCCCACCCCGGTCAAGCTCCCTATAATCGGAGGCGAATATGCAGTTCTGCGCATCGATAATGTCCCTTGGGATATCACGCCTCCGATGATCTCCACTTGGCTTGGGAACCCTCCGTCGCTTGTGGGCGTGCACGTCCTGCTTGACCGACGTGGCAAGACCCTTTCTCATGCATTTGTCGAGTTTGCGGATGAGGGTGAAGCGAGAACGGCCCTGCGTGGCGCACAGAAGAATGCTGTCCTTGGAAAAGGTAGAAGGGCCAGGGGTGTGACTGTTACCCGCAGTGGGCAGGAGGAGCTGATGCGTAGTGTGAGTCGCATCTTCTGATATGAGTCATCATGAGGCTTATCGATACTGTTGTAGCTCTTCCCCTCGTGGAAAGGCACCTTCGATGGCTCCCGCCCCTCTTTGGCAGGTCTGTCGAACCCCCATGTTGCTGCTGCCCTCGATACTGGACTAGTAACGGACCATGAATTGACCTCGCTTCTGCATTTGATCCGGTCCCCTGATGCGCACTTCCTCAAGGTTCCCGCTTTGCCCTTCCATAGCCTTGTGAGCTTGCTGCGCAAATTCCCTGCCGACATCGATAGCCGCGTCTTCTGGAGCTCGGGGCTCAGGGACAAGGTATTTGAAGTGGCCAGTGCTGCGCTCCAGGTGCTTCTTTGGAGGATTGAAGGTGCCAAAAATGAAGGCACACCTGAGAGTGAGGATATGAAATTGGTTACAAAGGTATTTGAGGCTGCTGTTAACTGCGCTGGTAAGCATTTTCCTGTTGCGATCGCTGCTAATAGCTGATGTCAATGTTTTGCAGCATTCACTTCTCATCAAATCGGCCAAATCACGTCGCTAATCGACAATACGCCACACGCGTATGGACGCTCGTTCCTTCCCTCACCAGACTCACAATCGAGCTCTCCCCGCCCGAACACTCAAGTATACCGCGAAACCTACCCTCAGCCGCAGTTCACGGCTCCTCAATATCCTCAAGAACCTTTCAGTGCTCTGGCTCGGGAGTTCGGGCTGGAGGCCCATCTCGTCGAGGCCTTGGCCCAGCGCCTGGCTGCATTCTAAATATCAATCATGGACATTCTTGCGCCACCTCATTTCCAGTGGACATTGTATAGAATTGGATCACCTGGCTAGCTTCCTCTCCCAAGAACTTTCGCTGTGCAGATATGTTTTGTCATCGCTGTTTAAAATGCTCCTCATCGCCCGCCCCCTCTAAAATTTTATAATCTCTATTTTTTTTATATCGAGCCTTGCCTCCTTTACGAACCCACACGCCTTTATCACGCATTTACTGTCTGTTCCTCCCTTTGGCCCATGTCGTTCCGTCGCCTTTGCTGTTTTGTTATGTCCCAACATCCATCCCCTCAGATCGCTGTATTATTTAGGTTCTCTGGTAGCCCTCTCTGCGACATTCATAGAAGAATAAATATACGCTTGTAGCGTCGTGCTTGTGCTCTGAATCCTCTGCTCAGTTCTTAAGCCGTTCTGTAGCGCAATATGGATATGCATCGACTGGTCGCTGTAGCGCCAGTCAGTTCTTCATAGTCAGTGCTGGTACTACTGACGAGAGCTTCTCCGAGTCGCCGTGGTGCGTGCTCTCAGCCAACTAATGAATTGCAGTCGACTACTCAAACATCACGTGAGGCTTATCGTGAAAGCCGGCAAAGATGCTGATTCAAATAATTGGTCCAGTTCCTCCCTGTTTTTCCAACTACCTCTCTCCACCAAAACGGCGGTGTTCTCTTATCCACACCCTACTGATGTTCCCGTCTAGAAAAACATCGGTTCTGGATCTAGCCTCAAAGCTGCTGCACAGCTGCAGGTCACTGTGGTCTCAGACTCCTGTAGTCACATCAAAAGAAATGAAGACAGTTTTTTATGGCCGCCCAGGTGCAATTTGGTCCAATTCACAGCATCTGTGGCTCGATTCGAGGAAGTTGTGATTCGGACTGGCACATGTGTCTCTGGCCCCCTATCCCTACAAAAGAGGGGGCAGCGTCCCTCCATTCCTCAGGTTCCTTCCCTCCTTCCCCCACCATCTCCGCGGTCAGCCCTCCCGAGATTCTTCCCCCTTTCCATAATCTTCACTTCGAATCACGATAACGACCCGCGAACATGTCTTCGCCGATGCTCAAGCCCTTCCTCCTAATCGACTCCGAGTACCAACGCGAGCTGGAGGCCGAAACACCGAATATCTGGCACAACAGATTTACGGCTCCTCGCGCGGAGCGCATCGGCATTACCCTCATGCAGCGGGCCTTCAACGCCGCCGAAGAGGAGCGACGGCTCCGTGGGGGATCCCCCCTCAGGATTCACACCGACGTCGCTTGGGACATGGTCAGTTCTTGCGGTACAATGCTGTGGGGCTCGCTAGCTAACAGACGGCTTCAGCGATGTGGATCCTTCCGCTTCGGTCCTGCGAATGGTGTCGTTGCGCACAAGCTGCCTTCTCAGATCTTCGACGAGATTGAAGAGATCAAGAAATGGCGCGCGGCGTTCGCCCCCTGCGCAATCGAGGCGGCAGATTCTGCCAATGTCAGTTCTCGCTTCCTCGTCTTCACCGTGACCCAGACTAATCGATGCTCTTCATTCGATTTCTCAGTTTATTGAGCCTGAGGTCAGCCGCAATTTTACACACTCTCTCGACTATGCTGACATCTATTCTTCCATAGGCCGTGCTGGAGAGGACTTCCGTTGTCCACGAGTCCGACTCTGGCAGCACTCTGTCCGCGATCCTCGATGGCCTCGATTTCGACGTCAGCACACCAACGTCCAGCGTGGTGGGTACACTGAGTCCCGCCACCGAGCTCATCGAGGACGAACGCAGCGGCCATAGCGAGATCCCTGCGGGCCTTGGGCTTACCACCGGTGCTCAAGAGGACAACGAACCTGTATGTGTCCTCCCTCAGGATTTCTATCTCCTGATATTGACCTCGTTCCGTATCCAGCAGGCCCTGGAGAAGGTGCTGACTGAGGCGCCTGGCCTGCTGCATTCTGCTTGGCTTGCCGCAAACGCTCGGGCCGCTGCCGCCGACGTGGACGCCCCTCGCTCTGCCGACTTGCACTCCGCATGGCTCGCTGTCAACGCTCATGCTGCTGCTGCTGCTGCTGCCGCTGCCGCTGCCGAGGCGGACGACGCTGTTTCCGCCGTGGACCCTGTGACGCCAGCCGCTCTCGCTCCGCCGTCCAACCGCGCGCGCTCCAACAACAGACTCTCCATGATCGTCGAGGAATCTGAGGCCGAGTCTGAGGGCAGCGACACCTGGAGCGTTACGACGCCTGAGCACTGGTCCCATGAGACTGACATGGCTCCTGCCTCCCCTGCAAGCGCCGCGGATTCCGCCAGCATAAGCGATTCCAGCTCTGAGGCCAGCGATACTTGGAGCGTGACCACACCGAACTACGGAGCGCCAGACAACGAGGTCGACTCCAGGGCTCTTGCGGAGGTCGCCGAGGACGAAGCGACATCACGCTCGATCTTGGGCGAGGAAGAGCAAAATACCGAAGAGTTCATCGCATGGCTTATCCGCGGTTGCCCTTTCTTTACGGCTTCCCTTCGCAACAGCAAGCACATCTTCATCAAGCTCGTCAACAACATCGCCGAGGTCGACCGCAGCCCTCCTGTGACCTTCTGGGACTCGGTGCGCAGACTCTTCATGGGGAGCTCAGGGGTATCTCGGCAACGGAGCGCGTTCCAGGCCAATTTCGTCCAGCGATATGAGGATGACACTGCGGAAGAGAACTTGTGGCTGACGGCTATTCGATCCGACAAGACCGCGTTCACCTCTGTCATCAACGGTCGCAACGAGAAGTCTGTCAGTCAGTTGAGCGTCTGGGGCTCCTTCTGCAGCTTCTTCTGGAACGCGTCGCCGCCTTCGCACCGGGTCCCGTCCTATGAAGACGGACAGCTCGACGTCAAGTTCGCTGAGTGCTTCGACGATGGCTTTGAAGGCTAAACAGCTCGGCGTTGTGTGGACCCCTATCTTTTAGGCCTCACGCGCGGCTTCTTGTCGGCTCTCATGGCCTCTCTTGCGTCGATTCTTGTCTTGTCTCGGGCAGATATCATGTTTGGTGAAACGCACGTGCACGAACCGCCCCGGTCAACAATCAAGACACCATCTCGCCATTACCACGAAACCTATCATCTATTGGGCTTAATGCAAGCCTAGAATTCCAGCATCAAGATCGAGCATCGCTCTCTGATCATCAAAACCATCCAGGCTCTCAACATCTCCGACTCGCTCGAGGAGCACTCAAGGTCACCCCCGGTCGCCCGACCGCTGGGTCGGCCCCGTCAGCCACCGCACATGAGATAGGCGTAGCGTCCGACTATTCTCGTGCACATCTGAATCGCCGCAGCTCCGATTCAGATCCAGATGTGCACCCCGGTGTTGCTTTCACAATTGGCCTTTCGTATGCCTCCCTCTGCTCAGTTTCAAACGACTTACTGCGTGCTATACTTTTTTGGACCGTTTACATTACTTGTGCTTGGTCTTACCTCTCATTCCAATTACTCTATGTCCGCGTGCTATACTTCTTTGGACCGTTTACATTACTTGTGCTTGCTCTTACCTCTCATTCCAATTCTCTATGTCTTGTATGTCTTTATCAATATCGATTGCTTACATCTGCAGTTGGCTACGTGGTGGTTGGCCCATTTTCCACCACAACTGCTGTAAGCTCAGTTACTGTAAGATAGGTCGCATTTCGGGTCAGTCGTATACTACATTATCATCGTAAACAGAGCGCTTGATTAGACAAAGGACTTGTCAAAACGCCTTGCATCTGTGCAGCCATCAATCCGGTCACAACTTGAAGGCACTGGTTCTTCTCTCTGTCCCATTGTCTCTCAGATCTTGGATATTATCAGCGGCATCTGGGGTTTGGAGTTGCCTCCCAAAGAAGGCGTGATTATGCCTCCTAAAGCAAGAACGAGTCAGATCTCATTGAGCCTTTCAGCGAAGGTTTGATTCCTCTGACCTATGTTCCATGTGATATCTTTGTCCGACAGTGAGACCGCAAAGCACTCCAGCAGGACAGAAATGACAACTTCTACAAGCCGAAAAAGTCAATTCGAGAAGGGGGGGGGAAGTAGAACGCGGCTCGACGTACTCATTTCGAGTTGAGAGAACTTGAATCCACTGCAAATTGCAACGTCAAATGAGGTCGATACATTATTGAAGTCAGGGCCAGAGCAAAATGCTCACATGCAAGCTCTACTACCGCCCAAGAAAGTCATCCTGTGGAAAACGAAGCATTAATGATGAATAAATGAGCATGATAACAAGGGACCGACAAATTCGCATACACGCCCGGGAAACGCGCCGCTGACACGGAATCGGGAAGAGAAGTCAGCCAGCGCTCGGGCTTCCATTCATGCGCATCGTCTCCCCAAATCTCCGGGTCCGTATTTGCGCGCATTATCGCGATGGTGACCGTTGTGCCCTTCGGCACAGTAATCTCGTGGATTGTGGTGCCATCGAGTCCAATTATGGGGCGTGAAAGGGGTAGAATTGTGTCTTTCCTTGCACTGCGCGGTCCTCGGTCAAATGTCTCAGAGCCCAGAATACGTATGACTTACACTCGATCAATGATAGGCACCGGAGCGTAGCTGATGCAACGAAAGTGAGGGGAAGATTGCATAATCTTGCAATAGCGAGTACTTACAGTCTCAAAGTCTCCCGGATAACTGCATCAAGATACGGGAGGCTGTCAAGCTGTTTGTAGTCCAAGTCCCCCTCGCGGTCTCGTGCCGCACGTATTTCATCGCGAATTCGACTCTGCACATCCTGATGCTGAGCCATAAGATGAAAAATGCGAACAAGGGCAGAAGAGGTCGTGTCAGTGGCGGCAAAAACTAATGTTCTGCAATGGTGGGATGTTAGACTTAAGTATATGATAGACGCAGTTTGTCGAAATTTCTCACGTCACTTGTGCGATGACCTCTGCATCAGTGAGACGATCTTCTGCTGTTGCATCCACATTGGCCTTGACTAGAAGAACGCGAGAATAAGCAGAGGCATTCGGCCGTGCAAGAATTTGAATATTGGACGATTGCTCACGTAAAATGCTCATAATATCCTTGCCTCCCCCCACCTTCTCAGCGACATCCGCATTGTCTTTCTGCTTTGAACGCACGATTTCGTGTGAGGTTTCATCCATGACATCAACTATCTTTTGCACATTCCGGACATCCGCAGAGGGTATCCACCCGACCAGCGCCCTGCGCAAGCCAGGGGATCCCAACCAGGTGATATACGGCAGCATAAGTGCAACACCGCGGAGGCGGGAGATGGCCGGGCTAAAGGATCGAATGTCAGGGATTGCAGTCGTATGCTGGCGCGTTTTAGAAGACAGATATGCACACGAAGGTTTTTATGGCGAGGCTGTACGGATGCGGAGTGCCCTCGTCAAGATTGTCGAAACTGTATCCTGTTAATGTTAAACGCCGTCAGATATGTGTATGGCATAGCTGAGAAGTAAGGCTACTTACCGAGGCCGCTCTGACCAATCAACTCGAGAGCCGTGCGGCCAAACCAGTGCAGCATATCGATCTCCTGAGGGCCGTTATTTACTTGGGATGAAATGGCGTCACGAAGCTTGGTGGCGTATAGTTTAGCTGTGTATTACTCGGGTAGTGGTTCTGGCGGCAAACCTTGTATGAAACGCGATAAAAGATCGGTACCATATCCTGTAGATGTCTTGGAGAGAAGACGGGGTTGAGCATTTTCCGCTGCTTGCGGTGTTGCGCTCCTGTGGTCCAATGAGATGACAAGATACGTTGATTAGCAATTCAGCCTTCGACACTTGTCATATTTGAATCTCACGTACGCATGGTTCCAAGGAGGCCTTCTCCAAAGTACAATTTTCTCTGACTGAATGGGGGTCAGATGAAAGAGTGACATAATGTCCGAATAAAGACGCAAAACGGAGAGCAGACTCACTGGATGGTCATGTCTGTTAGTTCGTATATATCCTGTTCTTTCACCACGATGTGTTGCAAAGCTTTCGGATCTGAGACCCATAGTTGACTCTGCTGTGAATTCAAACGAACAAGTATCGTTTCAGCAGCCTGTTCTCCAGGAAGGTGGTCATCGACAGTAGAGACTAACGCTGGCGAGGCCACGGTACTTTACGACAGAGCCGTATGTTTCATCGATACTTTGATGGAAAGCCCATCCTTGCGCATTCCAAAATTGGTTAATATTTCCTGCAGCAGACTCGATAAGTCAGACGGAAGCCATGCATGTGGAGACTCGGACAGACCAAATAGCAGCGAGGCTGATGGGGGGCCAGGCACGTTATCGAACGGATGTCTAAGGAAAACTTTGAGTAGCCTCCACGCAAGTGCGAGAAGGCCAGCAGAAATCAGGACATTTTGGACTGTAAGGTCTGTGTAGGCTGGCATGGCCGATCAATCGCTAGGAAGATGGGGATTCTTGATAAACAGGTGTTGCCTTCAAGTTGCCTTATAGCATTGTATTGGCGTTATTGATCCCATTTTGATAGTGGGTCCACGCGCAACAGGGGCTAATAGTCGTCACTGCATGAAGGTAATCATGCTACTTAGCGGACAGAGCACCACGAATCTGGCCGTGCAAGGTGTCGCATTTGCCGTAATCTCGAAAGTTGGTGCGAGGGGATCGCTAGATCCCACGAAGAAGCCGGTGTCAGGTGATTCAGCCTGTCACAGTCGGCTGATGCAGTACGGAACAACGTCGCAGATGGCATAGCATGGTTGGATTTCCTCGAAGCCCGGATTCCAGAAGAGCACGCTCATGCAAACCTACAGAAATGTTAGTTGCCCATGCTATGTCTGCTGTCCTGAAATCAGAAAAAATGTGTTCATATGAGCAGGAGCAAGGTATTGCGAGCGCAGTGTGATGCTGCTATTTCAGGCTGTTGCCTGAGAACGAGCACATGAGTCTTGTTGCAGAGGTGGAATTAAAAATGGGACAGCTCCGTTGGCTCATGTAATTCAGCTTTACGAATAAACCGATGCATCAGGTTACTGTCCGATGCCATCCAGTGAAGCATCAAGTAGTGGAGACGGGAAATAAACAAAGAGCTCTCAGAATCTCTTGGTCAGACGCACCGCTTTGAGCACTACAGAAGTCTGGGCACCCTCCACACTCCGCGGACCTAGTTCGGGTCATGAAAACAGTTTATAAGGAGGATCTAAGTGCTACAAGTGGTAATCCGCAGGGCCTAGAGTACATGTAGTGTCAATAAAGGGTCGACCAGAGGAAGGAGATGCGTGAAATAACTCTGATAGACTGTGCCACTCCACTACCTGCGTGTTCAGGTGACCTGTATGCGAGGCGAGCGCTGCCGCCTCTGCACGTGCTGAGCATGAGACTTCCGAGCCCTGGCGCAACCCAGTGATACATAAGGGAGACGGCCAACATCCCGGAGTAAGTGATGCCATTGTACAAGAGGCGTCGAGGTTCGAGGATGAGACTACGGGCAGATCACATTTATCGTGTCTGCAAAGCTAGATAAACGACCCTCTTCGAGCGAGCCATTGTTTGTGGCGACGAGACAGTGGTGTCCGTGTAGGAGACGGCGTGCAGTTGAGCGACAGTAGACTCGCACGCTTTCATGGAACAGATTCACATAAATCAACCCATAGCTGCAGTCAACGCGTAGCATACGATGTGATAATACAGCTGTGCGACGCCGTCAGGACACAGTAAAGAGACAAGTCGAATTCGTCGAAAGGAAGTCAAGAGCAAAAATTGAAGGTAGAAGGAAAGCCAAAAGGCCCGAAGTTCGGATCCAGACGAGCGCGATCGAGCACGACCGGCGAAGAGCAGCAGCAACGTTAACCAACCATGATGCATGGCGGACTCACAGTGCATGCAAGGTCATTTATTGCTCTTCCCGCCTCTTCCCGCCCTCCGCTGCTACCCATATATGCTCTATCTAGCGCTTCGTTCTCGGTTAATATGGAATAATCCTTGCTTGGCTCGTACTTTGACCTACCCTTAATGTTGAAACCCCTAAACACTCGATGTCGGCCTTGGGTCCATGACCAGACGTAGAATGGTCCTGCTTTATGAACTAACGCTGGCATTTCACTGGAAATTGATCTAGTTACCGTCCGCCTCTATCAAGGAAGCGGCTGCCATCAGACGAAGGTTGAATCAACGGTTCCAAAGCGAATACGAACCCTGCGAAGACGGGGCCCTACTCTCTAACTCTTCACGTTCGGAAACGCTATTATCGGACTTGGCCAGCGAGAATGCTTTGATAGAAAGCAGGGAAGCAGGGACATGCTGTGGATTTGAATACGCCTCGTGTTCTAGGGCATGCGTCCAGTATCGCCATTCTCTAAGCGATCACTTCTACCTCCCATTCCACCATGGCCTCGAATATCATCCAAATTACCGGTGAGGCTCTTCGTTGCTCTTGCTCGATCATCTTTATCTCATTATCGGCAGGAATTACCGTGAAGATCAACGGATCACGTCGATCGCTTGTCTCTGCTGAGTTGCTGAGTCCACCTCACCAAGACGTGCAATGTCAGATCATCGAGAAGGAGCTTCTTGCAGAGCTTCCATCCCCTATGTGAGTTGCCATCCATCTTCTACCTGCTATAAGTCCTGACAGATGGGCCGTTTCCCTACAGTGAGATTACGCTCTCCCAGGTTTTCACCATGCGCGTGAGCTATCGCCATTTTGGAGTCCCCAGCTCGAAGGAAATCAGTATACCTGCCAATGAACTAGCCAAATACCGGAGTGCGTCATCACTTCTTAATAACACGGTTTCGAGCTCACCTGCGGTGTGATGCGCTGTGCAGACCAATTTCAATCCTTCGAGCATATATCAGTGAAGGTTGGGATAGAGACGGTTGATTATTCAGATGTACGAATGTTTCTTGCTCGATTCTTAGATATGCTGACCATGACCGTGATATGCAGTCACCCGAATCGGGCGACGCTGACACCCCTTTGCAACCGACGACTGAGGCGCTATTTAAAGAGTGCCCTCGGTAAATACCAATGGCTAGTTATCATCCCTTAGCAATTTTCTGATAAGTCCTTTAGATTCCGTATTCTTGTCATTGGAAAGGTTGGTTCAGTGGCTGTGGGCGATCCGTACATATTACTGACGACATGGACACCAGTCAGGTGCCGGTAAATCTTCTTTGATCAACACAGCATTCCGTGTGCAAGACGATGAGGGCCAAGCAGTGAGCTACGTATCCTTGAAATTTGTTTGGCGCCTTGATTCACACTTCGTTATGTGCAGGCCGTGTCTAATTTGATGGCTGGCGTCTCGGATATCAA
This sequence comes from Athelia sp. TMB, assembly GCA_014898675.1. Lineage (NCBI taxonomy): Eukaryota > Fungi > Basidiomycota > Agaricomycetes > Atheliales > Atheliaceae > Athelia > Athelia sp. TMB. The sequence goes on from JACXVL010000384.1 coordinate 27,330, forward strand.
TCAAGAGATCATTTGCAAGGCGAATCCGCAATTCGTCCTCCATGATAGCAAGGGGTTCGAAAATGGCGAGATAGAGAATCTGCAGATCGTGGAGACGTTCCTGAAGGAGCGCGGCGAGCGTGCGGATATCAGCCAGCAGGTGCATGCAGTGTGGTATGCCGCCAGCCTAAACTCAGCCGTGTCCAATCTAACACCCATACTAGGCTTTGTCTGCCGATACCCACTGCAGGCGGTCGGATTTTCGAGACGGGCATCGAAAAGCTTCTTCAAATGAAGATGAAAGGGAAATTGGGAAGAGGTGGGCCTAAATCCGTCTATCTCCTGTCTCCGGGCGTTGATGGAAGGCCGCCGTCGCAGTGCCATTCATCGCAGTCTTCACCAAGTATGACACCTTGTTGTCTCGCGCAAAGCGCCTGGGGAGCTCTAACCCTGAGATGGAAGCCCGTAAGATCTTGACTGAGACCTGCCTCAAACCGTTTAAAAAGTTTGAAAAGGAGGTACCACATATGGCCGTCTCCAGTAAGTCGATACTGACAAGTCGATTTCTGAACTAACTTGTTTCCCGCAGAGGAACGGGGCCACGAGAAGACGCTGGAGGCTCTTATTGAGCTTACGACTGACAAAGTTCGCGAGCAACTTCCCGAGGTGGCTTCGATCGTTCTGGGAGTTGCGCAGCAGGTCAGCCCGAAAGTCAAGATCGATTCTTCCATCGCGTGAGTCTTGTCGCAACGCTTGATGGTGTGATTTCATCTAACGCCAGCACATAGCGTCGGAAAGAAAAGTGAGTCATAGCTCAACTCTTGTCTGTCGCACTCTAAAACGAGATTCAAGAATACTGGCGGACTCTTGGAACTAGCGTTAGCTTTCTGGGCAAGAAGCTCAAAGACTGCTTTGAAGTGATACGTATCGACATCGTGACGGTCTGGGCCATTGAGGACCCCCATCAAGTATGCTCCTTGCTTTCTCCGATGCCGCTCTTTCTGACCATTCTCGGCCATCAGCATTTGCGCAGTGACGAATTCCAAGCTGCGATTCTTGAACTTGTTGGCAACATTTCCGATAACAGACCTGGTGATGCCAGCAAGGCGTTGTGAGTCCTTGTCAACATCTTATATTCCATTAACACTAATGAAGCAATCTAGATTTGCGGGTTTGGGGACGGCTGTTGGATTTGCAGCGACGGGACCTGCTGCGCCTGCGCTCGTCCCGACTGCCGTAGTGTTAGTATTGGCGAAGTGGGGTTATGATATATATCGTCAAATGTAAGTCTAGTGGATACCTATTTTGGTCAAGATATGCTCACTATTCTCGCGCAGCCCAGACATTCTGATGCGCCTCATGGCATATGTGGTCCATCTGATTCTAGTGATGCAGCTGCTCTTCCTTGTGCTTGCTGGTGGACGTTGCGAACTTTCAAGCCCGCTGATCAAGACAGTGATCACGCTCTACAAGGATTCCCACGTCAAATCAGAGCTCCATATCAAGATTCAGACATATGCCAACGGCCCTTTGTTTGCTGGGAAAGGCCGGGACCAGACATTCGAATATATTTCTAGTCTGATCAGAGAGTACTATGATTGTCTAGAGATTCGCGAGCTAAAGGACAAAATATTGGCAGCTCACAGCATTCCGGAACCTCCCAACACCCCCAGAGCCCACAGTTCTCCAGCGACGTCAGATTGAATTCGAGGTGAGTCTTGCCTCGTCGCAACTTCCGGTAGGGCGTATGCTCAATATGAAATATTGACCTCACAGAACACGTTTCAGTCCTTCCTCGTGGTGTGCCGAAGACTTATCCCTCGACAAGAAGATCATCCATTCATGAAATATTAACGCTCATATTGTATACCCAGAAGAATGCTATCCAATGTAGGCTTGCCACTCCCTTGAATTGATGAGGGCATAATGTAATTTTTTGTGGAACCTGACACTGCGGGATGAAGTGAACTGATTTGACAATGGATCCGCGAGAGAATAGAAGCTACGCTCCTGATGATGGGTCTCGTCGTTGACGATGCACTCGAAACTTCACTGGATTCCTGAAGCTCTTCCTCTCGGCGCGGCTGATCTCGTACAAGGTGATAGAGATGTTGAAGTTCCGAGGGACAAAGGGGTTGGCACTCGATACGCTCCTCTTTGCAGCATGCTGAATCATAGTAGTTCGGGTGTGGTCCAGCTTTCAAGAGACCGGGGTTGCAAGCCGTGTGCAATAACTGAGGAGGACATGCCACCAAGATGGACTACAGTTGAAAAGTTGCCAAATGACGGAGTGGAAGACATGAATTGGGGGTTGAAGGTTGTTTGCGGACGATTCAGGTCCGCCCGGGCCGCACGAGCAACCACTGACCCCAGCCCTCCAAACCGACCCCTTGATCCCCCTCGACTACACCGTTACCCCCCGACGAGAACAACCACAGGCGCTATTTCTTCGTCCGATCCGCGCCATCTATTCATGATGTGAGCATGCCGGACCTTGATGCTGTTCCTCGTACTTGCTCAGGTGGACCGTCGTGGGTTTAAGCATGCATATAACTTGGTTTGATTCGATACAGTGCGTGCTCCCAAGTTCCTCCCTTTTCCCATTCCTCCCACTGGTAGACTGAGGCTGATTCTTGCGTAGGATTTCCCTCTTGACCGACTTCTTCGTCCCTAATCATTGGCGCCTCCCTCATCCTCAATCCGCGCATCGTGCCCCGAACCCTGTCCCTCAACTGCTCGTCTTCAACTTCACTCAGCTCTTCACCAGCTCCTCCAATTTCCTCTCGCCTATCATTACTGTCCCCGTGGCCTCAGATTGCATGGTCGAGGACATGATGGCCATCGGCGACGGGTGCACCCAGTCCGGCAGGTGCGGCGCATACGCTTCAAGAAACCCTCATCATGCGCCAAACTGCGTGGCTTAGCGCGCGACGAGCCTCTTCATTCCCGCGAGCCCGATTTTGAGCAGCAGGATGAACACAGAGGACTTCACGCGCGGGCAGCGCTGCAGCGCTCTACAGGCGCGAGTGTTCGTCACGATATTATCCCACATTCTCTGCATCTGGATCGCTTCTCCTGGAAAGGCGCAGCGAGAACGGCGCCTTCCCAACCCCGAGAGTTGAGGGCGTCGGGCCTCAAACGCCTGAGACGACAGCGGAATGGGGGCTCGGGGATCCGGACTGGTGCGTCTGCGGGAGCGCGATGCTGGGATGCTTTGCGCATAAATGCAAGTTGCGCATTATACAAAGTTATCATAGCCCACGAATGGATGGATATAGATCATTTGCTCTCCCCGCCTTTCTTTTGGCTCGGTTCGGGAACAATTAATGTTCGCTTGCTCTCGACCTTGACTCTGACATGCCTACTGGATCATCCAATCCCGGCGTCGTGGAGGAATCCGCTCACAAGCTTCTTCATTATGAGAAGATTATGAAAGCTCACCTAGTCGAGCTACACAAGAATCCAGAAACTTTACTAGCAACGCACGATCTTGCTTCTCGATGCCCCTCAACTCCAGCTGGACAACGATGGCCTCCTGAATCTCATCGACGCGACGAATATATGAGGCACATGGATGAAATCTGTGCCAGGCATCCTTCATCCGACAAAGAGTGAGTATACGCCTATTTCAGTTGCCGTCACGAGACATGTCTGAGTGACTAGGAGTTACTATCGCAGGCGCACGGAAATTGTTCTTGCAGCTCAATCAGCCATTACCTGTTACACGCTCTTCTATGTCAACGAACTGGACCCTGGCATTCGAACGAAAGTCATGGGCAGATATCGAGATTTGAGGTAGATTGGACAGTCAACATACTAACACGCATCCTGATTCGCATCCATCCTACCCAGCCAAGCATTCATGACTATGTAGCAACCCAATGCAATGAACGTACCATCTACGAACTACCTGTGTCTTCAACCAACCTTCAATCGCCGGGACCCATGATCCCCCCTCCACCTCATACTAACCCCTATTCGTCACCGTCGAATCTTACTCGTCGGCTGCTCACTCATGAGGAGAAGTCTGCCTACTCTGCGAATCCAATGATGGCTATTGGACGCCACTTCATACTCGATCCCGACTCTGCGGATTCCCTGCCTTACAAAGTGACTGGATTGAGGGCCTCGGAGGGAACCACGGTATACGAGGTGCTCATTGCGGGGAGCTATCACGCGGAAGACCTAGAGCAAGTGGAGGTTGAGGGTATGATGAACGACAGTGTGATTCTGGAGTAGCTCGCTTATATCCTTGTGTGGCTTACACACCATGTACGCCGACGAACATATTTATTACTATATCATATCGTATATGCATTATAAAAAGTTATTATAGCCTTCCAACCAGCACCTTCTGAGCCTTTGGCTCATTTCCGGAAGCTCGGGAACAATTACTGTTCGCTCACGCTCACTTACTCAGACTTTCAATCTTGAGGCCCGCAAAGACCTATTGTCGGCCTGCTCTCGCGGAGAGAATGATCGGATGGGTAATTCGTTCCTACTTACGCGCTACCACCGACGACTCTTCCTTGAAAGTCGCACCGATACTAAGACACGCCTATCTCCTACGAAAGCGCCTTGCACTTGACACTCGATGTTTTGCTAAATGCTCAATTCCAAGCGTGCATCAGCAGTTTATGAATCAAAGGAATTTAAAGGCTGCTACGAAGACAAACCCTAGCCGATAACTCTTCACTCTGTCACAAACGCTGCTATCGGATTGGCCCAGCGAGAATGCCTGGATCCACAGCAAGCCCTAGGGACGGTGGACATGCACAGAAATGAATGGACCTCGACGGTACCTCGTGTTTGTTGGGTCTGTTTCTAGCATTGCACTTCTTTGAGTGCCTACCACTACTCTACTTTTGACCATGGTTGCAAATGCGATTCGAATCACCGGTGAATAAACTTGTCGTTCTGCTCCGTATTATTTGTCTTATAGCATCCAGATGTCACCGTCAAGATCAGTGGAACATTTCGCTCACTTACCTCTGTTGAGCTCTTGAACCCGCCTTGTGAAGATGTCCAATATCAGACCGTCGAGAAGAAGCTTCGCATCGGACTCCCCTCCCTACCGTGAGTGGTCGCAGGTCGCTCGATCGTCCTCGATACTAATTGAATGCTGCTTAGCGAGCTACCAGATGCTCAACCTCTCATTGTGCGCGTGCACTACCGCCGCCTCATGGTTTCCAGATCGAGGGACGTTAGCATAACCGCAACAGAACTGGTAATTAACTCCGGTGCGTCTTCAATTCTCAATCAGTGGGATACCGAGCGCGTCTTAGAAACTGATTTCTTCGTAGACAAATTCATCACTTTCGAAGATATAGCAGTCAAAGTTGGGATAGAGACAGCCGAGTCTTCACAAGTACGAAGTTATCCTTGCTGGCTCTACCATCTACTGACCACGACCATAACCAACAGCCGCGCGAGTCAGGCAATGCTGAAACCTCTTTGCAACCGACGACAGAGAAGCTGTTTGCAGAGTGCCCTCGGTAACCATACAGTCTCGCTTTGATTCCCCTTCTGACAAGTCCTCCAGATTTAGGATTCTCGTCATTGGAAGGGTTAGTATTGTGCCTTTGGCGACATGGGCACGCGGCTGATGCCTCACTCTACCAGTCTGGTGCTGGAAAATCTACTTTGATCAACAAGGCGTTCCGCGTGAAAGACGACGAGGGCCAAGCAGTGAGTTTCTCTCTCTGAAACCAGTGAAAAATTCGGTTGATAACTTCGCCATGCGCAGGCTGAATCCAAAGTTGAGGCCGGTATCTCAAACATAAACCAAGAAATTACTTGCCAGGCGAACCCCCAATTTGTCCTGCATGATAGCCAGGGGTTTGAAGGTGGCGAGACGGAGAATCTGCAGACTGTCGAGACATTCCTCCTGGGGCGTGGAGAGCATGTGGATATCAGTCAGCAGGTGCACGCAGTATGGTATGTCATCAGTTCAATATATACTAATTAATCTGACGCTCGCTCAAGGCTTTGTCTGCCGATTCCTTCCGCCGGCGGTCGGATTTTCGAAACAGGCATCGAAAAGTTTCTCAAGATGAAGATCAATAGAAAATTGGGAAAAAGTATGTAGTATACAGGAAAGTGCTACTTCCACGCGCTGACAGGAGGACGATTCAGTACCAGTCATCGCTGTGTTCACCAAGTACGACACTTTGTTAACCCGCGTACAACGTCTACAAACTCCCGATCCTGCGGCAGCAGCCAAGAAGATCTTGAATGAGACCTGTATCACTCCTTTCAAGAAATATGAGAAGTCGGGGATTCCACATATGACTGTATCGAGTAGGGCCATTTTCATCCGGCCAATTGCGCAGCTGAGTTGATTCTTACAGCGGCCAAGCGTCATGAGAAGACTTTGCAGGCCCTCATCGAGCTCACGACTGAGCAGGTCAGCGAACATCTTCCCGAGGTGGCTTCGATTGTCCTTGGCGTCGCTCAGCAGATCAGTCCGAAGGTCAAGATCGATTCTTCCATCGCGTGAGTCTCGTGAAAATAATGATAATGTCATGCCCTTTAATGCTTGCATGTAGCGTCGGGAAGCGAGGTGAGTCATGGATCAACGCTGCGTCCGTCACACTCTGAATGATTATAAAGGATACTGGCGAAGTCTTGGAACGAGCTTTAGCTTTCTGGGAAGGGAACTCAAGGACTGTTTCGAAGTAATGCGCGTCGACGTCGTCACTGTCTGGGCCATTGACGATCCCCATCTTGTTCGCTGCTTCTTTTGTCGAAATGCCAATCTCTCTGACCATTCTCGTGTCATCAGCACTTGCGCAGTGATACATTCCAAGCTTCGATCCTTGAACTTGTTGGTGACATTTCGGATCGAAGGCCCGGTGATGCCAACAAAGCCCTGTGAGGTTTCGTCGCCTGCTTGCTTTGTATCAGCACTTACAAGGCATTTCAGAATAACCGGAATGGGGGGCGCTTTTGGCCTTATCACGTCGCCCGCCGCACCTGTTCTAGTGCCGACTACCGTAGTGTTGGTATTGGCAAAGTGGGGCTACGATATATACCAGCAAATGTGAGTATCCATGCATATCCTGATCCACGCATACTCACTGCTCTCTTCGTGTAGCCCGGACATCCTGATGCGCCTCATGGCGTATGTGGTCAACCTGATTCTGGTGATACAGCTCCTCTTCCTCGCGCTCGCCGGTGGGCGATGTGAACTCGACAGCGCACTCATCAAGACTGTGGTCACGCTCTACAAGGATTCAAACGCCAAATCGGAGATACATGAGAGCATTCGGAGATACGCGACTGGCTCTTTGTCCATCTGGAATGGCCGTGACCAAGCATTCGAAATTGTTTCTGGTCTGATCAAACAGTACTATGACTGTCCAGAGATTCGCGACTTGAAGGATAAGATAATAGTTGCTCACGGCCTCCCAGAACTTCCCAATACCTCCAGGACCCACAGTTCTCTAATGATATCAGGATGAGGTTGGAGCCTATCTCGCCTAGCCACCGCTACACATACATGGCATTCAATTAATATCATCCTCATAATGTGCTGCTTCATTACTTCCTCATCGTGTGCCAGTGATGTATTCCGACAAATAAATATCGTTTGCGAGGCACATACCAGCTATGAATTCTTTGAATGTCACTGTACAAGTTATCTCGATCAATTACATATCAATAACCCATAAATCCGCGGGAACATCCTAAACAGTAATATGGGGATGCAAGAGACCTCAAAGTTTGTCCAAAGTGCCATCGCTTGGGTCAACCGCCCAGCGCCCAGTGCAGATGAATGTTGGAGCTGATACCAATAGAAATATTGATAGGCGCTCCGCTCATATTTCTTCACGCCCGCCCTCAAAACTTCTCCCTCGCTGGGGAAAGATTATCTCTGCTCAAATTTGTCGCAAGGCCAGACCTGCGTGCCGCGTTAGCTTGTCAGACTCGCGTATGTATAATGTTGACTTACTCTCTGATGGTGTCCGTTGTGAGCCTGCCAGCTGACCGGGGCATACATGACCATAGCGATCCCAACATGAGGAGCTTTCTTGCGAGATATTGCCCGATTGGTGATCTTGCGAATTGAAGTCCAATCCACAGGTGAACCGGGGGACTTCGCGTGCGACGGCGCTACGGCAAGCCACAGGGTCGAGGATTCGCCGTGAACTAGCCATTCTCTACGTCCGACGAGTTGCCAGGAAAGGCCAGACTGGAAGGGCATCTCCCCAACTCCGCGCATCGAGGCTTCGTGCCCCAAACGCCTGAGGCAAGTGCGGAGATCGGGCAGTAGGAAGAGCAACAGGAGCAGGAGCAGCGGTCTGCGTCTGCAAATGGAGAACATGCACTACACATCGAGCGCCACTCGAGGGGAGAAGGCTTGGAAACTGGGGAGTCTGCGGGGGCACGATGCTGATCGGTTTTCATAAGAAATGGGAGGGTGAGTGGCAGCGTGACTTGGTCTTGCTACGTCGTAGGTCTCATCACTGTACACAGGAATCGCGCACATTGGAGTCCCCTTCGTATGTCGAGATTCCTATATTCATGATTCGCGTATCATCTTCGCAAAAACATCATTACGACTCCGTTGTGTCCGCCAGCGAGACCAGCTAAATAGCGTCCTTCTCATCGTCGTTCTCCAAGTCCCGTCTCCTCAACCGCTTGGGTTTGGAGATCGACGCAGTCGGTGGGACAACACTTGGTATTGCTGCAGTGTGCCCCGATCGATGATGAACAACACCGTTGTTGTGTTCGTGAAACGTAAGAGTCGTAGAGGAAGGGGTGAAAACTGTTGGTAGTGGTTAGCTTTACACCAGGCAAGAGGGCATACAGAAGTAACACGCACGGAGCACCAGAGAAGATGGCGGCAGAGCTCTTCTCCCTTTGATTGTAGCGATTGCATCTGCTTGTGTTCGTGGACAGGCGGGAAGCCAGGCATCCCTCTTCAAAGGGTGAGTAGACAAGGGTGAGTAGACGACTGTGGGCTCGGGAGGTGCATGAATGCGTAAGCACGTTGCTTGTCTGCCGTCGTCGTCGTGCAAATAATGATAGGTAGGGGGACGCATGCTCGAAGTGGGTGGTTTCAGAAGACCGTACGTAGGAGACCGTGCGGCCGCGGAACCGGAGAGCAACTCAGGAAGCGTTGGCTCGGCACGATGTAGACACAAATCCAGGGGAAGGGTCGGTGCAAGCTTGGCGCAAATGTCTGCGCAAAACACGCGAATACAATTGGATGGCTGCAGAGTCTGTGATCCTTGTACTCTCTGAAGTCTGGTCTACAGCGTCTTTTTGAGAGGGTATACGATGGTCCCAACATGGCAGCGGGCTAGACTCGGCGATGATCTCAAGAATGGTAAAGACAAGAAAGGGATGAAAGAGGTCAATTAGCACGAAGATGGTGGTTCGTAGACAAACGCTGTGACAGTCACCTCTTGCCTCTCAACGCCTTGCTGTGAACGGCTTGCTCTCGATCTCACTGTCCACCGTTCATATAAGTTCTGGACATCATCTGCAATCAAATCCCGTTTCGCTACCGATTCAAACACAATATCGTCACTTCGACTACTGCACACCATGTCGCTATTTCGATCGCTGCGTCGATCCAACACTCCCGAGCGCATTCAGGCCCCGTTCGCGCAGGCACCCACCGTTCAGACATCTCAAAAGGTCTCGGAACAAGATCGGGAGCTTGCTCAGCGCATGAAGAACACATGTGAACGCTTTCGTATCCTTATCATCGGTCGGGCCAACGCTGGAAAGACTACTATCCTTCAGAAGGTGTGCGGTACCACCAAGGCACCCACCATCTGCGACGCCGAAGGCATAGAGGTAGGCTCTGTTTCACCCTGGCTTCTTTGCCGCCCTCGCTAATAGTGTAATTATAAGGTTAAAGGACGACGGTTCTTGAAGCCTTCACGCAATGTGTGTGCTCTCTCATTACCGTTGATACTGGGACCATTTTTTAAACCCCCCGTTCTCCAAAGCGCGGTCTGCACGACATCACGCATGAGATAACATTCAAAAGCAGCCCCGGTTATGTCTTCCATGACTCTCGCGGCTTTGAATCCGGCGGCCGAGAAGAGCTGGACGACGTCAAAGCTTTCATATCCGCTCGATCGCAAGAGCCTGAAGCAAGAGATCAGCTACACGCTATATGGTGAATAACCGGTTGCTATCTCAATTTCACGGACTCATGGTAGCCAGGTACTGCATCCCTATGGGGGATGATAGGCCATTCACCAGGGCTGAAAGCTCCTTTTTCTCCGAATGTGGTGTGGGTAGTGGTGAGTGGGCATCATGTCAACCTTTCTCTGCTCATATTGTGTAGTGCCGGTAATTGCAATCTTCACCAAATTTGATGCCATGGACGACAAGGCCTTTGCTGAGTTGCTGAAGCAAGGGGCATCTGATGATGAAGCACGAGTCCAGGCTCCTAATCATGCAGTGGCCCTGTTTGATCAAGACATCAAGCATTTCCTGTATGAAACTAAATATCCACCTAAAGGTCATGTACTTCTCCGTGGTAAGCGAGCCAAATATAACAACAATCTCCAAGTGCTCATCTCCAAGGCAGATATGAATCACCCCAATGCCACATGTGATCAACTTATTGCCAGCACTGCAAGTGCAATTGACAATGAAGCCTTGAAGCTCCTGTTTCTTGTCATCCAAAATAGGAGTCTGACCCGATGCATGCAGGCTGCTATTGATGAGTTAGTTGTTCAATATCATTACCTCTTCTGCCACACTAATTTTATCCATTCCACTAGACTAAAGCATACTGATGCAAGTCCTCAAGAGATGCAAAAGTCTATGTTGACGTGGTTTCCTCATTCTGTGGTACATTTTGAAGAGTTGATGTTTACAAGCCTATCTAATCTGGATATCTGTTAGAGTTTGCTTCCTTGGACAGCTATAGCTTGAGCCTGACCTGAAGCTGGGCTTGTGTTAGTCAGTAAGTGCTTATGCTTCTTTGCAGGTAGGGCATGACCTGACCCTGGACTTGTGCTAGGATGTAAGTGCTCATGCTTCTTCCTTTGTGGCTGGAGCTTGACCCAAAGCTGGGCATGTGTCAGTCGGTAAGTGCTCATGCTTCTCCCTTTGGGGCCAGAGCCTGACCTGTCCCTGGGTTTGCGTAGCGAGTAAGTGCTCATGCTTCTTGCTTTACAGCCAGAGCCTGACCTGGCCCTGGGCTTGTGTCAGTTGGTAAGTGCTCATGTTTCTTCCTTTGCAGCTAGAGTCCGACCTGACCCTGGGTTTGTGTAGCGGGTAAGTGCTCATGCTTCTTCCTTTGCAGCTGGAGCTTGACCTGATGCTGTGCTTGTGTAGCAGGTAAGTGCTCATGCTTCTCCCTTTGTGGCTGGAGCCTAACCTGATCCTGGGCTTGTGTCAGACAGTAAGTGCTCATGCTTCTCCCTTTGTGGCTGGAGCCAGACCTGACTCTGGGCTTGTGTCAGAATGTAAGTGCTCATGCTTCTCCCTTTGCAGCTAGAGGCTGACCTGACCCTGGACTTGTGCCAGGATGTAAGTGCTCATGCTACTTCCTTTGCAGCTGGAGCCTGACCTGACCCTGGGTTTGTGTAGCGGGTAAGTGCTCATGCTTCTCCCTTTGCAGCTGGAGGCTGACCTGACCCTGGACTTGTGTCAGACAGTAAGTGCTCATGCTTTTGCATTGTGGCTGCAGGCTGACCCAAAACTGGGCATGTGTCAGTCAGTAAGTGCTCATGCTTCTCCCTTTGTGGCTGGAGCCTAACCTGATCCTGGGCTTGTGTCAGACAGTAAGTGCTCATGCTTCTCCCTTTGGGGCCAGAGCCTGACCTGTCCCTGGGTTTGCGTAGCGAGTAAGTGCTCATGCTTCTTGCTTTGCAGCCAGAGCCTGACCTGGCCCTGGGCTTGTGTCAGTTGGTAAGTGCTCATGCTTCTTCCTTCGCAGCTGGAGCCTGACCCAAAGCTGGGCATGGGTCAGATAGTAAGTGCTCATGCTTCTTCCTTTGCAGCTAGAGTCCGACCTGACCCTGGGTTTGTGTAGCGGGTAAGTGCTCATGCTTCTCCCTTTATGGCCGGAGCCTGACCTGACCCTGGGCTTGTGTCAGACAGTAAGTGCTCATGCTTCTCCCTTTGTGGCCAGAGCCTTACCTAGAGCTGGGCTTGTGTCAGTGGGTAAGTGCTCATGCTTCCCCCTTTGCAGCCAGAGCCTGACCTAGAGCTGGGCTTGTGTCAGTCGGTAAGTGCTCATGCTTCTCTCTTTGTGGCTGGAGCCTAACCAGATCCTGGGCTTGTGTCAGACAGTAAGTGCTCATGCTTTTCCTTTGCAGCCAGAGTCTGACCTGAAGCTGGACTTGTGTCAGTTGGTAAGTGCTCATGCTTCTTCCTTTAAAGCCAAAGCCTGATCTTACTCTGGATTTGTATAGTGGGTAAGTGCTCATGCTTCTTCTTTTGGGGCTAGAGCCTGACCTGAAGCTGGGCTTGTGTAAGAATGTAAGTGCTCATACTTCTCCTTTTGTAGCTGGAGCCTAACCTGCAGCTGGGCTTGTGTCAGTTGGTAAGTGCTCATGCTTCTTCTTTTGGAGCTGGAGCCTGATCTGACCGTGGATTTGTGTAGCGGGTGAGTGCTCATGCTTCTTGCTTTGCAGCCAGAGCCTGACCTGAAGCTGGGCATGTGTCAGACAGTAAGTGCTCATGCTTCTTCCTTTTGGGCCAGAGTCTGACCTGGCCCTGGGTTTGTGTAGCGGGTAAGTGCTCATGCTTCTCCCTTTGTAGCTAGAGGCTGACCTGACCCTGGACTTGTGCCAGGATGTAAGTGCTCATGCTACTTCCTTTGCAGCTGGAGCCTGACCTGACTCTGGGTTTGTGTAGCGGGTAAGTGCTCATGCTTCTCCCTTTGCAGCTAGAGGCTGACCTGACCCTGGACTTGTGTCAGAATGTAAGTGCTCATGTGTGTGCATTGTGGCTGAAGGCTGACCTGATTCTAACTCTGTGCTAGCTGGTAAGTGTTCTTATACCACTATTTTTGGCTTCTGATAGATATCCTTTGGTCATGGTAGATGGTAATCCATCTCTTCACTTCTTCTATGCTTCATCTCACACTTATTATCTCAATAGCGGGTAAGTGACACTCATCACCCACAGCATTTCAGCTGACTTCAATGCATTCAAAACCATCACACTGTCTGTAAGCATATGTATCTTATCAGCTATATTTGAAATCTTACCAGTCGACAGTGTTCTTGTTGACATATCTCAAGCTGGAAGATATTGCTGAGCCTGAGATACAAGAGAGGGTGGAGCAGCTGGTATGTGTTTGAATCAGCAATGTAAACATGCCTCTAATGTACTGATGTTGCTCTAGGTTAGAGACTCAGAACAATCACACCAGATGGCCTGTCATGCTGCAGGTTGACACAGCTCTTTACCCATTTGACTTATAATCTGACAGTTGACTAGTGTTTGTCATCATTCTTGACCTATCTTTCTTCATCTGGGACAAAGATCAGTCCAAGGAGTGTGTCAAAGAAGCCTTGCTTATCTATGAGCAGGCAGATGCCAACCATAAGGCAGTAATGGTAGCCGTGCATGAGGCTTGTGCCGCAAAGGAAGGGGAGAGCGAGGAAGACATGGCAGTATTCATTGAGAAGATGAAGGAAATTGTTTTGGCGCACCGGCTCTGTAAGTCGGATAAAGTTTCCGCCAACACCCTATTGATATTTCCCACAGCGGAGAGCTACAGGACCTAGTCGAATCAGGGACAAGTCGGAATCGGAGAGGAAGAAGCATGGCGAAGGAGATATGTGTCGGTTCTGCTATTTGTACAATTATTGGGGCCTAAGGATACGAGCCTACCAATTGACTTAAGGATTCATGTGCTACGAAGCCAGCCGCGCGTGAGTCGACGACGGCGAGAAGAGTTCGAGTACCCGGGTTGTTAGGTGCCGAAGGATCGCGATTCACGAGAGTCGGAGACATCAAGATGCTCAGCAAGTCATTGCATTACGCAGCGGACGCACAGAAGGCATGGACGGCGCCGTTCCCGACAAACTCGCCATTAAGTATCCCAGGATGCCGAAGCTCGTGGGCTATCCCACCCCCGCGCGCGTCATCTCCGTAGAGCCCACAACGATGTAAACCCAGCGAGTGATTGCGAGAAGTGAACCTCCTGTTGCAAAGTGATTCAGTCGCACGAGGTAATAGACAGGTGCGAGCCAAGTAGCGACACTGCCAAAAAGCACATCAGTTCACAGGCCTCGACGTAGGCAGGCAGAGCGCGAAAGACGGCAGCGAGCCATCCGCCGACAAGCCGTATGAATTAGTTTGGGCATCGCAGTGGACGTGGACGAAGCAACGCAGAAATCTGGTGCGCAGGAACGAGGTCAGCTGGGATTGGAAAGACGGCGTGGCAGGAAACGCACCTCGAGCTGACCTTGTGGGCGAGGCACATACGTGCTTCAGGCATAGATACGAAGAGCGGTGTAGCGTTCCAACTGAGCAAATGGCTGCCGCGATGAGAAGCTAAGATTGATTCGCCAGCGAGACGGACGCGTGCCCCGCGCGACTCGACCGCCTCCGGTCCTTCCCACCCGACCGTCCCATTGCCCTCCAATAAGGCAAAAACCTCTTCCCCGCGGCCGGTATGTGGCGCAGCGCCACTGACGAGCGCGAGAGCGAAGAGCGGCCCAGGTGGACACTCTCAAAGTGGCTCGGTGCGGGCGGATCGCAGCGACAAGCATCTCGGAAACAGGCGCCATCCGACCTGCGCGTCCTTGGGTGGTGCAGAAGCCGAGTCTGGGCGGCCCGCCGGGCGTGCTGTTGCGGCGTGCGCACTCGAAAGACCCGTCTAAGCTCAGCTTCCTCCGCATCCCCACGCCTCACTGCAGGTATGCGCTGTTCCCACGCCCTCCGGGTCGTATGTGGTGCAGGCCCAGCGAGCGGCAGAAGGGAACCAGCTCTGGGTCGAGCTGCATGGTGGGCGAATGGCAGATTGCACGCCTAGACAACGAATGGGCGGTGGCTGCAGGGGCAAACGTAGAACAGGCGGTCCTCGAGCCGTTCGCGTACTTGCGGCGCGATGACGACGCACTCCCATCCAATCCTCATATTTTCCCTGGCAGCCCCTCGTGGCCTCTACGGCTGGAGGACGGAAGCCGGACTTGCAACGAGACACTGCGCAATGAATGAGATGTAAGTTCAAGGGATCTGTATGTGAGTTGGAATAAGCCGCACCGATTATATATTGGTCGTCATCGAGCGAGCACCCCAGCCCCGAGTCAACAGCTCAAAGCAGATACAGGCTCGAGGTGATTTACCACTGTAGGGAAGTGGATGGAGGTGTTGAGGAGAGCGAGACAGGGCCGCAAGAAACGTCGAGGCTCGCGCAGCACGGTCTAGAGGTCACGAAGAAGCCAGGGCTGCCAGACAAACGCAGCAGCGCCCCAGCTGTGAGCGCATCATCGATATCGCTGGTAGTGGCGAGCAAACATTTGGGGGAAACAACGTGCAAATGACCTCAGGGTGCACGATCGCGATAATGGGTCGCAAGAGCGTGGATACGCGGCACCGCAGTCGAGTGGTGTGGTGCAGAGATCGTGATCGCAGCGCTTGTGCCACGCACAGACGGTCCAGTTTGCGGGGGTCAATTTGTCTGCGAGTGCGAGCGCGCGAACGGCGTTATGGTGCACGACCGCAGGTAGGAATGGTCTCTGAGCGGCGCGCGTGCTATGCGGGCGTTCGACGTGGAGATGTTGGCCCTCAGCGATCAGGCGCGGGAGTGGACGAAGGCGCCCTGAGGAGAGCGGTAGCGGACAACAAGAAATGGCATCGACGTTCGGGATGGGACGGCAATATATTGGTGCGGTGTGTAGGTCGCGCCTGCAGGTTTATGGAGCAGAGCTCAGAGCGTGGAAGTCGTCCCCGTGCGATTATCGGCGGTAGGCATCCGGGGCAAAACGACGTGCAAGTGGCCTTGTGATGCACATCCGTAGGTGTAATTGATGCCTGAGTTGTACGTATGTTAGTTGTCGTCGAACAGAGTCATGTGAAAACAGCAAAGTCACCTTCAAAGGAGCATGCGATGAGAATGCGAATGGAATAGCCAATTTGAAGCAGTTGGAGACGAGCTTGTTGGACAATCACTAGGTGGCTATAGCCTTGTTGAAGAAACGAAAACAGAGCGTCGGCGTCAGGTGAGAAGGCGGGACGAAGAAACTCGGACGTGCAACTGGACACTGCAATGAATGAGAATCGAGATGTAAGTTCAAGGGATTTGTATGTGAGTTGGAATAAGCCGCACCGATTATATATGGTCGTCATCGAGCGAGCACCCAGCCGCGACTGGGCGAACGTGATTAGCGTGGCGTCGCTATGGGCGTTCTGAGTCAACAGATTGAAGCAGATGCAGGGCTTGAGACGATTTACCCTGCAGGGGAATGGATGAAGGTGTTTGAGAAGAACGAGACAGGGCTACAAGAAACGTCGATATCTGAGTGAGCTCGCAACACGGTGTGGAGGTCACTGTGAAATCAAGGCTGCCAGAGAAACGCCAAAACACCCCTGCTTTGAGCGTGCCGTTGATATCGCTGGTGGTGGCGAGCAAACGTTCGGGAGAAACGACGTGCAAATTGACCTCATGGCGCATGACCACAGGCTTGATTGATGCCTGAGCGACACGTATGTATGTTTGCGAAGAGGTTCATGTGAAAACAGCAAAGTTGTCTTCCAAGTAGCATGCGATTGAAATTCAGATTGAACAGCGAATTTGAAGCAGGGGCAGACGAGCTGATTGAAGAATCGCTGAATGGCTATAGCCTTGTTGATTCAGTTGAAGACAGAGAGCGTCAACGTCAGGTGAGAAGAGAGACGCGTGGAGTCCGGAATCTCCGAGTCAAGTATCACATGCAGCCAGACGACACCGCTGGTCTTATCACGCCGCCCCCATCTCCAGGCCACCATGGCCCTCCTCTCCAAACCCCTCCCCCTCCTCGCCCTGCCCCCGCCCACCCGCGCCCAGCTCCTCGCCCTCCTCGCCGCCGCCCTCCTCCTGCGCGCCGCCCCCGCCCGCCTGCTCGCCAAGCTCCGCGCCGTCGCCGGCCGCAAGCCGCGGCTCACGCAGGAGCAGCTCGCGCAGGCGCTGCAGCAGATCTACGAGACGGACGCGGACGGCACGCGCCGCCTGCTCGTCCCGTACGAGGACAAGTTCGTCGCCAAGGTGCGCCCCGCCCCCTCCGCCAATATCGGCGCTGATACTGACCCGGCCAGATCGCGGTCCGCCCGACGCCCGAAGCGAAGCTCCAGGCGGACGCAGCGCACTTCCCCCCGCTCACGGGCACGGCCGCGGCGAAGCCCGCCATCGACGCGTCCTTCGCGCGCCAGCTGCGCGCGATCCTCTTCCGCATCGCGATCCCCGGCGTGCGCAGCAAGGAGGCGGGCGTCGTCGCGCTGCACTCGTGCTTCCTCGTCCTCCGCACCGTGCTCAGCATCGCCGTTGCGAGACTGGACGGGCGCATTGTCAGAGATTTGGTGAACGCGGACGGGAAGGGGTTCTTGAAGGGCCTGGGGCTGTGGTTCCTCCTCGCTGTGCCGAGCACGTACACGAACTCGATGGTGCGCCCGTTCCTCGTTCCCTGCACGCACGCTGCTGACCCCGCCCCGCGCAGATCAAGCACCTCCAGAGCACGCTCGCGCTCCGTCTGCGCAGCCGCCTCACGCGCTACATCCACGACCTCTACTTCAGGTCCGCTTCCCCCCTTTCCCTCTCCCTCTCCCTCCCCCGCCTCGCGATACTGACGAGACTTGCAGCGCGGCGCCGGATTTGCGCTACTACCGCATCGCGCACGAGGGCGGGCTCGACGGCGTCGACCAGTACATCACCGCCGACGTCGAGAGCTGGGCTGCGAGCCTCGCCGGGCTGTAGTGCGTGTTTCTTCTCTTGCTCATCCATTCCTCCCTTCCCCCTCCTCTCTCCTTCCCTTCCCCTTCCCCTTTCCCCATTCCCTTCCCCCTCCCTCTCCCCCCTTTCCCTGTCCCTCCACCGCATAGCACGCGCTAACCCCCCGACCCAGCGGCAACCTCCTCAAACCCGCCCTCGACATCCTCCTCTTCACGACACAGCTCTCGCGCGCGCTCGGCGCGCGCGGCACCGTGCTGCTCTTCCTCAACTACTACGCGACCGCGTCCATCCTCAAGGCCGTCACGCCCGCGTTCGGGCGCCTCGCCGCGGTCGAGGCGCGGCTCGAGGGCGAGTACCGCGCGGGGATGGGGCGCGTGGGGCGGGAGGGGGAGGAGATCGCGTGAGTTCCCTTCCTGTTTTGTTGTGGTTTTTGGGGTGCGGCTGATGTGGGGAATAGGTTCTATAACGGCGGCGCGCGCGAGCGCGACATCCTCACGCGCGCGTACCTGCGCCTCATCAAGCACGTCAACTCCATCTACAAGGTGCCCCTCCCCTTTCCCTTAACGCGAAATGAACGGAATGGGCGCTAACGGAACGGATGGGGCAGATCCGCATCGCGTACGAGTGGACGGAGGACTACGTGATCAAGTACATGTGGTCCGCGGCGGGGTACGGGCTCATCGCGGTGCCGCTGCTGTTCACGCGCACGAAGCGCGCGATGGGGGTGCAGACCGACACGCCCTCCCCTTCCTCTTCCTCTTCCACCGAACCCGCGCCTAGGCCGGACAACGCGGTTGCGCACCGCACCGAAAGTGCGTTCCCCCCTCCCCTGACATTTGAATGCGACACTAACACGACTGATGGGCAGCGTACATATCCAACCGCCGCCTGCTCATCTCGCTCGCCGACGCGGGCGGGCGCCTCATGTACGCGTACAAGGACCTCCTCGAGCTCGCGGGGCTCACCGCGCGCCTCTACGCGCTCCTCGCCGCGCTGCACGCGCTCCCCGCGCTCCCCGCCTCCGCCGGCGGCGACGGCGTGCGGCTGCAGGGCGTCGACGTCGGCGTGCCGCTGAATGCGCTCGAGAAGGCGCGGGCGCTCGAGAACAGCGCGCTCGAAGACAACGCGCTCGAAAACAGCGCGCTGGAGAAGGGCACGTGGGAAGAGGGGGAAGGGAGGAGGCAGGTGCTCGTGCGCGACCTGACCCTCGCGCTCGCGCCCGGCGAGCACCTCATGATCACGGGCAGCAACGGCGTCGGCAAGACCGCCGTCGCGCGCGTGCTCGCCGGGCTCTGGGCCGCGCAGGGCCCCTCCCCCTCCCTCTCCCGTCCGTCCCCCTTTCCCAACAATGAACCGAGCGTGCGCGTCGTCCCGCAGCGCGCGTACATGGTCGCGGGCAGCCTGCTCGCGCAGGTGATCTACCCGCATACGTATGAAGATTTTGTGCGCAGCGGGCGCACGCTGGCGGAGCTGCAGGGGATTCTGGAGGACGTGTTTTTGGGGTACCTGCCCGCGCGCGAGGGCGGGTGGGCGGCGCGGAAGGAGTGGCGGGATGTGCTGAGCGGGGGGGAGAAGCAGCGCATGGGGCTCGCGCGCGTGTTCTACCACCGGCCCAGGTACGCTTGTTCTGCTCTGTTCTGTTCTGTTTGGGGGTGTGGAGAGGGTTTGGCTGATGATGTTTAAAGGTTCGCGGTGCTGGACGAGTGCACGAGCGCGGTGTCGAGCGACGTCGAGGGGAAGATGTACGAGCGCGCGAAGGCGCTCGGGATCACGCTCATCACGATCTCGCTGCGGCCGTCGCTGAGCAAGTACCACACGCACCTGCTCACGCTCAGCGGCGCGGGCGACGGGGGCTGGACGCTGCAGCGCGTCGGCACGGCCGAGGAGCGCATGGGCATCGACCGCGAGATCGCCTCGCTCGAGGGCCGCCTCGCGGAGGTGGAGGAGTGGGAGCGCCGCGTCAAGGAGCTCGATGCGCAGCTGGGCGCACAGGAGGCTGAGCCGGTCGCCGAGTAGGCTGCACGCTGGCGAAAATTGTACAGGCCACTGTTGTAACTTGTACAGGTGTACGCTGATATTGTGATGAACCATACACATACAATACAAGTACTAGTAGGCTGTACATTCGTTAAGAGATTGTAGCTGATTGCACTGATAGCATGAACATATATACATTATACAAGTTATTATACCCGTCTGTCTAGATGGATTGTCCGTGTCACAACATTTACAACATGTCGAGGTTCCAATGGTATGCATGGTATACAGGGTATCGGGAAGGAGGTGAATATGGCGAATCAATGCCGCCGTTTGAAAGAGGAATGTTTCATGGTGAAACGGGTATAGAAGTCCTGGGTGCACGTCTTGGTGACACCCAGCGCGCGCGCTTTGATGTCGCACAGGTCCCTGGCGCAGACGTCCCATGGGAACCGACTCCATTTTGAATTGCCTGCCTGCTCCGAGTCGTATATGTACGCATACGACGCGCGCAGCCTGGTGACGTCCTCGGGCGATTTGATGAAGATCATGGACGGCCCAGCAGCAAAGTCTTTGGCCCCAGCGCGCAGCACGTCCTGCCGGATTTCGATGGGCAGCGCGGTAAAGTCCAGTGGCCTATTGTCCCTGGTGCGCTTTCGCAGTTTAGAGCTGTTGAGTTTGGAACCATTTTCTTTGAGTACTCGGGCTTTGCGCTCCTGATACCTGGCGTAGGACCCCTGCACGTGGACCCGTATGGCTTCGAGCTCGATTTCAACCTGTCTGGTATCGATTGCATTTTCCTTCGCGAATTCAACCCTAGCTTGCTCCAGGATCCAAGGCGCGGTGAGATGAGGATCAACGATGACACGGTCATAGTGCTGAAAGAGGTCCTTGACTAAGCGGTTCTGAGTTTTGGCTTCCACCTCGGCCTGTTGGCGAATTTCGTCCATGATGAATGTATGTAGGAAATGTGGTCGCTTAGGGGGCAGTGTGTTATCCACAATGTTCATCGCGGCGTCGTTTGATTCCTTCCACAACGGATTGCGTTTCCCGTACGCCTTTTGGTCTTTGGCCAGGACCCCGTCCATCAAGATACGCCCGTTTTTGAACCGGTCAAGAAGAGTGCCTAAGATTATGTCAGTAAAAAAGCACAATTAGGAAGCGGAGGCGACGCACAGAACATATAGTTCAACCTGATGGTCTCAGGGTGCTTGTAACCAAGGGTATATGTTGCATAATCGTGGAAAAAAGAGTAGATTCCCACAATGGCTGTGTCTTGAAGGGTACCGAGCAGATAGGTCTGGTATTTCCGCGTCTGGACAAGAGGATGTTCGCCTTCCACTTCTCGCATGACTTGTGCTACGGTTTCCGTGTGTCGTGTAAAGTCCTTTTTGGCCTCTTCCGGTTCATAAGAAAACTTCTCATCCGCATTCTCGAAAGGCTCGACGATGATAGGATCCCAGAAGATGATTCCCTTGTCGCCATCATAGTCCCCTAAAGCACCTGATGAGCAATTGAACGCGATATATTGGACCGCCACACCCACCGCCTGCAAGAAAGTCCGCGAGCCTGCGGTATCCCTTGACAGAGCACACGATAACATTCGTGTAGTTAGCCAGCTCGGGCCTGTATACGGCCTGTACCTGTGGAACGCATGAGCGGCCGCGAAACAATATTTATGAATTCTACCTTTCGTGCATCGGTGGGGAGTTTGCAGGGATTGCGTGCGAGCTACAGAACCTGTCAGCAGCGAAGGCAAACCGAAAATCAAAGGGCCACTCACTAAAACGTCCCCCAAGATGATATCGGTTTTCATTCCATCGGGAGTGACAAACTCGCGACTTGAACTCTTCACCTGAATCTCATTCTCCTCCAGGACACCATACGGATCTAGACGTATCAGTCCAAACCAATTGAAAATGCTTAAGTCGCTTACCAGGAATCAGCAGCGCCGAACAAGACATAGGCACGTCAATCCGAAATTTGGACGTGTAAGTTTCTATGCTCTTTGATGCCACCGCCGAGAGCTTATCCCGCAGGACTGCGGAATTTGTTGGAGTAAAGCCGGGATCCAGCAGGTACATGCACGTCTCCTCCAATGAGGATGGCAACCCACTCACTTCGTCACCCCACCAAGCTAAGCCGCATCAGCTCTCGGCGAGGACAAGTGAATGCTATAACAAACCAGTCGAACGTTCTTGCACGAGGTCCGCGTCGGCAAGGTCATCTTCATCCTCCTCATCCTCTGGTTCCCGCACCCTGTATCCCTTCACCTTCGCCTCTGCTGCACTTTCCCGCGCCGCCCTTGCAGCCATCACGCCCCCCACTCGAGCAACGTGGCACCACAAATCAAACATCGCATCCTTGCCATCCCACTGGTTGAATGGGGCCACTTCCGCCTTCAGACCCTCACTGAACAACGTTTTGAAGACAGAATGAGGAACACCATTCTCAGCGAAGTTGATGATCGTCTCCCCGTTAAGGCGGGCGGGAGTGCGCATATGAGACGCCTGAAGAAGGTCAATGATGCACATCGCCGGGTCAAGGGGTATATTTGATGGATAGTTGACTTTGATTTGAGACGGCCGTATGTGCGCAATGTACTCTTCTGATTTGTTGGAGGTAAGATCAGGGTCTTCACATAACATACCCTATGGGCACAGTCAGCCTTTGCGCGTGAGAAGGCGAAATAAGCTGACCTTGGCCCCTGTGAGTCTGCATTGTATGGCAGACGGGAAGTCGTGCCAATCAGGAAATTTGTGAAGTAGCGCCAGGAGTGCAGATCTGTTGAGAAACCCGCACCCGTCGGTCATGTCCGAATTGTGGGGTTCGGGCGACACTAAAAAAGTATACATGGCTACATGTCAATTATAGCTCCACTTGATTTTTTTCAATGGACTGACCGATATCAGGTATGACGCGAATATTCTCTGGCTTCAGGCGCAATCCGGGCACAGACGTCGAAAGTCCCAGGGAAAATCGTGTTGCCCACTTTTGTATCGCCTGCATTTATGCGTGAGTGAAATCATCCAACCCAGGTGATGTCCAAGTTACGTACCTGATTAGGGCTCCTGTCGAATGGATTGTGCCAATTCAAAAAATCCACTATATTGGTATGTTTGCGTGAGCAATAGGTTCCTGAAATGCTATACCGTCAGGATAGGGAGAGAGACTGAACTTACGCAGCGACATGGGTCCACAATGACCAGGTTTGCCTGTAAAAATGGAGAGCCCGCTCCCAACACACTCATTCGTGCGAAGCATAAACACGTTGCTGTCCTTTGCATAAAATGCGCGGAACACTTTCCCATTGATCACAAATGGCCTAGAAAAGAACTCCACCAGCCCGCTATCTTGCTGGCATGCCTTCGTGACTTTCACCTTCATAAAATTCCAGCTCCCGAACCTCCTCAAAAAACGACAGCTCGGACCCAGCCCCGGTGCGTCCAAGACGACACTGAATTCAGGTGCTGCGCGTGTCCCATTGTTTTTAAGCCGCCCACTGAAGATCACCTTGCCGCCAAAGTAGTCAGGTTCGGCATCGGAAAATCCAAGGCCGGCGTAAGGGTCTGCGCGAAGGGCGTTCTCTTCTTTATCAAGCTCTTCCCAGGGAGACTGCAGCACAATAGTGAGCATTCGATAAAGACGCAAAGCAAATCTAGGCTTGACTCACCTTGGCCGACAGCTCCTTCGCAAAAGCTGCCCGAAATACTTCGTCGGCATCATCTCCTCCTTTACTCTTCTCCTTGCCTTTGCCCTTCACCTCGCCTTTTTCCTTTTCATTATTTGTATGCTCAAGAAGCGTGCGCATGACCAGCGGCGCAGCCGTCGCGTTGTTCCCTAGTAGCTTCTGAAACATCTGTGGAGAGACACTTGCCAGTTCACCCTTCAGGCTCATGTACCGCGCAATCTCCCACTGTACCCCAGTGCTCAACTTGAGATGGGCACTCGGAAATATAATTTTTGGATCATGGGCCTTGATTGAGCGTGGACGTGTGAGTGCAAGATGCCAGAGACCAGATGGGCAAAGAAACGTACGATGAATACCGGGTCCTCTTCAGGCGCAGGTCCCTCTAGACGAGGTCGAGTGAAGGACGGAGCGGCTGCTGAGAACTCGGATAGATCGCTTGCTTTTCGCTTTCCGAGGCTAGACTCTGAAGGTAACGAATCGGCGGTTTCTGCAGACGGCGGCGGCTCTGAGGGTGCCTCTGCGCTCTCGATCAACTGTTCGACTGAAAGCATCTTTAGCAATAAACTTAATGAAAGATACGGCAGACTTACGATCTGGTCTCGCAAGGAGGTCATCTATGGTGTTGCCACCTTGATTGGAATAACTCGACTCGGCCTGTAGTGGGGTTAGGGTTAGATTGACTGCAGGGTTTTGAGAGAATGGATAGAACCTGGGACGCAATCATGGATTGTGATCCTACAGAAGAGTTCGACGCATTCTCGGGTATGAGCTGCCGGATATCTTCTTCTGAAAGCGTGTCTGAACGCGACGTTAGCCTTGCGACGCGTACATGATCGAGGAGTCGCGCGTACCTTGACGAGTCAACGCTGCTCCCATCTCTTCCTGTAAATCTTCTCCGGGGCGATAATTCCCTTTCCTTTTGATATAGCTTACTGCTCGAGTGAGCAATCCATCTTTATGACCCGATGATGAAGACGAGTTGCTCGGCTCCTTCAGGTTGTCGCGTTTCCTCCGAGGGGACATAGTGATTCGAACTGGTCATATATAGGTGGTTCCGACTGGAACTTTGCAGGTTTATAAGGAGGAGAAACAGAATGGTGGTAAATGTCGCAGTTGATCGACGTCTTGAATTTTCAAGGCTGGTCAAGAGAGCTGAATATCAAAGGTGTAAAGGTACCGGCAGCTCGCGGCAATCCACGTGGTGATTATGATTCCGTTTATGTAGAACGCGTTCCTCAATGCAGATTGCTTCATAGGTCTAACGTCTTGAAGCACAAATGCAGGGATTCGAAAGGTAATTGGGGGACTTGGTTTACGTCGAGTTCCTGAACTTGCGAAAATGTCGTGGGAGCTTGGTTCTTCGGCGTTGCAACGAGTTTCCATCTTCTTTCTTGGCTTGGGGAGTGTAGACTTGTGACGGACGGTACATCTAACGGGCACTTCGAGACAATATTCGGTTCTTGAAGAGCACGCACACGATTGCAATAGACTTTACTAGATCGATTGCTTTGCACACAATACAAGGATGACCGTTTACCTTGATCGAGTGCGCCGGGCCCTCGCCGGTCTGATAGCAATAACTATCAGAAGATGTATTGATCAGCAGCCTTGGGAGTCCACCGAAAGGCTGGAAAAACGTAGGTTTGCAGACGCGATTCGCTTTCGGCCTGGCGATGCTTTGATCAACCAGCTGGGCAAGGACGAGAGTGCTGGTCTTCCACTGTACATCTATACACATTCAGATTAGCATATGGAGCGCGAGATGAAGAACCCGTTCAAACACCAACAAGGGGTGCAGAAAGACAGAAAGCATCAATCGGGCCCATCAGCTTTCCGTTCTTGACCGCGCCCCCCACCGGTTCCTCTTGTAGCAAGAGTATACACAGGCAAAGACGCGATCGGGGGTTTCACCGAGGCGGCAAGCCGCCTCTCCAGGGGTGTGAAGTTCGCATCATGTGGGAATGGGAAGATATTGGGAATGAAGAGGAAGGGTGGATGAGACGACTGAAAATGCTTACCTTCGCAATGTCAAGGGTGCCAGCGAGGGAACGCCGATGGGCGCGGTTGGGACCATCGCCTGGTCAGCGAAGATACCAGGGACAGCTTGCATGATTGGCGAGTCCTGCCAGAGTGCCTGCCACTCTCTGCCACTTCAGCGTGAAGGCTCTGCGTTCCCGAGGTGGTTCGTCTGCGGCACAATGTGTCAGTTGGACGCCCAACTATCCCGCCACAAGATCAAGTGCGATGGCACAGCGATTTGTCAGGAAGATCTAGAAGGCCAGGATGGCCGCGGCAGTACATCGTCTCCTCGCCATTTCCGCTGCTGTATGCGGGCTGTAGCGGTCACCGGTGAGTCGTGATCGCGTTGATGCATGCATAGAAAGCAGCCGTGAGATGCTGATATCTGAATTCAGACGGGCTGGTCAGCACTTGATACTCTCAAACGTCAGCGCTCGGCATGTCAGCACTGACAAGTCACAACGTACCTGATTAGAAGATGGATGCTAGACAGAAAAGCGCTGATGGGATTGGCTGACACTCATCAACGGAGTCGCGGAAGATAAAGTCGCTGTTATCGGTTTGTCAGTTGTGTGAATATCAGTGGGCTCTAGGCGTTGGTGGTCATCGCCCGATTACCGCGTGTGTTTCTGCATGAACGTGCATACATGCATATGCATACCCACGTCCAATGCCATGGGCCAGGTCATAGTAGCTGTTGGACGAGTAAAACGCAAAATAATCGTGGTCGCCTATTATCGGCCACTGTTCTCCTCAAACCCCACGGCCGGTGGCATTGATTGGTTGGGGTGCATTGCCTAGCAGAGCAGTAAGCTGCGCAGTGCGAGCGCATGTCCAGGTGGTCATGGAGCCTCTTCGGAGGGACGGCGCCCAAGGCCAGACAGTGCAAGCTGATGAGATGATGTGGAAGCAAACGTGGAAGCAACTCAGAAAGGGGTGATCCGGCAACGTGGTTTCAGATATCGATCTATACATGTCCTAGTACGTATTTTGGCCTCCCCGAGTCGGAAGTCTTCGCTCTCTGGAATCGGGTGCCATGCGTGTATCCAGGGCACTGGCTGTGTCCTATTGGAGATATCTCACAAGTTTCGGGGGAGGAATAGAGGGCATCAAATACAGTGTGGGGTATACATTGCAATTTACGACAAGAGGTAGAAGACTCACTACCTATGGTAGTGGGAATTAGGTACGACGATAGGTAACACACAAAGATGGATTTACTTGTAGATGGAGCACGCGCATTAACCAAAACAATAACGATAACTTGAAATCTAAATCTAAAAGCCCCAAAATCAGATCATGTAGGAGAAATAGCAGATGACGACGCCTGTGATGGCTTGCGAGCAGATATCTCCGGGGGGTCGCAGGCAGGGTATGCGGGACTGCCGCATACGAGGCTTTCCAACCGGAGATCCATGCACAGTTCCTGGAGCCGCTTCGCCGCGCGTGCGCGCTCCGGCGCATCCTCCGCGTCGCCCGCGCCCAGCCCCATCTGGTCCTCCGCGACGTTGACCGCGACACGCGCGAGGTTGCGGTAGAAGTTCGGTCCGCGCTCGACGCGCAGACTGAGGAAGCTCTCGACCGCCTCGCACACGTCGATGACGTCGTCCTCGAAGCAGCGCACGCTCACGCTCTCGATCGGCGAGCCGGAGAGGTTCGACATCGTGTCCACGACGCTGTCGACGGGGAAGAAGGGCGAGATGTGCAGCTTGCGCAGCTGCGGGAGCGGCGTGGCGGAGCTCTTGGCGAACGACTCGTCCGCGATCGCGGTGCTGAGCGATGCCTCATTTACAGAGGGCCCGAGGGTGGACATGATCCGCTCGATGAAGAGACTGTTCGCGTCGTCGGTCTCGTACGGGCAACTGCCGAGGTCGAGCACCTCGAGCCGGCATGCGGTAGAGACGGTAAGCCACGCCGGGTCGCCGAGGTGCGTCTCGCGAATGGTGAGCTTGCGCAGGGAAGCAATGCGCAGCAGGGAAGGCAGAGAGAGATCCGTTCCGAAGACGGTGGCGCCGGCAATGTCCTGGTCTCCAGAGACGATGGGGACATATGGGTATGCTCCCACGAGCTCCGGGGCATGCAGAATGGAGCGTGAGATGCGGTTCAAGGTCAATTGCTCGAGCGCAGGCAGCAACGCCGCGATAGACACCACAAAGCGTTCGCTTCTGCGGAGCAAACTAAATTAATATTGCAATGAGGAGTATGCATTAATAGCGACGTACATGGGCTTTTCTTCTTCGGGCGCACAGTTGCTAATAGCAAGGTGTTTCAGGCTCGGGAGGTTTGAGAATGTAGGGATAGCATGGTTGGCCAAGGCACCATCGAGGTGCAGGGTCAAGTCTTGGATACGAATGCAGCCTGAGAGAAGGGACACTACAGCATCGGTTCGAGGGTGCGGCTTCGCGGGCAAATTCCCTGAAGCCTCGGTAGACAGACTGAGCTGAAGGATGTGTTGGTAATAGGTGCTGGGCACCCGCTCCAGAAAGCGTTGCAGTGCCTCAAAGCCGGGCAACCGAACGTTCTGCAAGCAATCAGTACACTTCTCAGTCTCACAATGCAACAACATACCTGGAATATGACTGGTACACTGAGATAATACGCCTCCGTATTAACTTTCGAAAGGCTCTTCACGTCCTCGAAATCGAGACAGTTGACTATTGCCATCCTCATCTCGGTCGGGAGAGAGGTCCAGGTCGGTGCTGAGTCCATTTGAGCAGAGTAGTGCAGCGTCGATGAAAAGATCAGTGTGAGATCGAATGAACGAGGTGACCTCTGGTGACCTGGGTACTTATTGAAGTCTGAAACCAGGGGGAAGATACGTAATTCAGTCATCGGCCGCGTTTCTGTCGAACGGAGTTTGAGCGAATTGATCGGAGCCAGTCCTTGCAGCACTCGCCTTGTGGCGCTCTCCGTCTTTTGCGGCGGTCGCTTTTTTTTCATCTGGTCCCTTCTGTCGACGTCGTTGTCCACGCTATACCAAAGGCATTGTAGATCAAAATTTTCTAGCTACACGTGAAACTGCTAGCTGGAGATTCCATTGTTTTCGCCCAGCTTCCAGGGTCAGTCTGTCCCAGTCGTCTGCGAGCTAGTTTCTCTTGGACGCTCTGCTCGCTCATGATAATACATAGCAATGTGACTTGATCTGCCTGGCGTGCCTATACTTCTATGACACCAAATACACAAACCTCCGATATCGGTAATACGCCCCTCCCCATCCATGGTTGCGACGAGATGCCCGAGCCAATCATCGTGCTCCACCATGCGCAACCTTCGAGCTCATCGCTCGTCAATTGCTTGCACTTCCCACGCCCCATACTCAGGGTCATCTAACAGGGGGCAGATGCGCGCCAGCAATCTAATCTTAAATTAAAGGCAATCTGCATACTATAGATGCCAACAACTGTCAACCAAATGTGCTCGCGGATTGCTGGCTCCCAGCCTCACAATTCAATGCAAAGGCCGTGATCGTTGACGCGGCCTGAACCTGCAGCCGGCGGCACACACACGGCTTATGGCTGCACCCGTATAGAGTATAACAAAGCTTTCAATCACCTTTCCAAAGACGCTGATAGCCGGTGCCATAATGGCACTCTGTCAAACCTGATCTACAAAATCCAATTGACCTTGACGCGGGCCGAGCCTCGTGAGGCATACACGTAAATGTCGATCTGGACATCTACTGTGCTCAAATCAGCGCATAGAGTAGGCGGAACCGCGGTACCGTATGCCCACCGAAGAGGCACAATCTAGCAACGCTTACAGCGGACTTACCTACTCAGCGTCACCACTCTGCCATAAACACATATCTAGCGGCTTACCATATGATTCCTGTCGCCGTTCATCTTCTAGCCTCTGGGCGTGTACTGCACTTGAATCAGCGCGCAGATGGAACTCGGTATCCCTGTCATACAGGACAATGGCAACCGTATGAATGTTTGCTGGGACCCTTCTACTAGCCATAAAGATATCTGCAGCGGCTTACCATATCATCTTCCACATAGCCCATCTCCCAGCGTCGCGCCCAACCCACCTCTCTACAGCTGTCCGTCACGTCAAAGTCATCGCTTGGCCGAGGATATGCCAGATATGCCTCATGGCAATCGCCGCAGTTCCTGAAGCTTGATGTTCGAGCACAATCCACAATTGATAGACACTCTGCCTCAGGTCTCCGCCAACCACATCTAATCAGCATTTTCCCAGGTGACCAGAACCACTCCCCACATTAGTCATCATCGTCTTATGCGCCCTTTCGAAAAGAACGGAATCCTCGAGTCGCGGAAGTACTTCGCATGATATCCCCGCCGGCCTCTCAAACACAAACATTTAGACATCAGGAATTTGCCGTGCCGGTGCGGGGTTCAACGTGGCCAGATCAATTTCTATTGAGGTTGGCAGCGGGTGCCTCAGGCGCTGGCAGCTGTCTGCCACGCAAGATACCGGAACGTTCCTCGTAATCAAAGCTTCCTCCACCAGCTGTCGCTATTCTTGCGGAATTCGTCCCCAGCCAAATTTGAAGACAGGTCTGTCGCGCAGCCGAATGGATTGACCGCGACTAGATTCGTGCGACATGACAGCAATTGTTTCTGTGATTCGCGTAGGGCTGTTCTTCGTTCTGTGCGGTTTGAACGTGGCTGCTCTCATGATGGTATCCACTGGGCTCGCTTCACCCGAGTGAGAGGGGCCTCTTGCTCCGGCAGCAGAATCAAACTTTACAGCGGGATATGCGCGATACGATAACGATAGTCGGCGATTCGCTTAGTGCTGTCCTTTAATGTTTTACATCGTATCTTTCTGTGGACATACTCGCTTCGCACTTTATCAGTCTTGCGGCCTCATCGCTGGAGATGACGGCTGCCCTGGGTTTCTCGGTACTATCATTGGAGTGCGCAAATTACAGGGTCGATACAGGCAGTCAATCGCGCTGTGGCGTAACCTGCAGAATTCTCACACCATCCCTGAGCATCCTTCGGCGGTGCCGGCTTTGAGTAATTATTTGACCGGTCTTCAACGTCATCTTGTTAATTATCTGTGGGGTCACTGACAGGTAAAGCTCACGCGCCATCTTACGAAAAATGTGTCGTGACCCGGGGTAACATCGCACGGTGGCAAGTTGTTATATGAAGTCCCTATCTTCGCATGCTTTAAGTTGTTTAATGTTAGATGACATCCATTTTCCTATTCTCACCCCACTCGATGGATCATTTGCTCTGAGAATTCGCCGGTGATTGTCATTGAAGGAGCCACTCGGCCAGCGAGGCAGGCTGTGTGCCCTCCGAGTTGGAGCTGATCCACAGAAGCTTCTTCGTCGATAAAGTACCAACTGCAGCAAGAAATGCCTACTCGTTCAGACGAGTGAAGGCAATAGAGAGGTTGCGCCACGCCACCACGTGGCTTGCACGTTGCGCGAGGCGCTTTCGCGTTGCGCAGCCTCTCCCCATATTTCTCGTATTTTCCTGTCGTAACAGATAGACAATTCCAATCATGATCATTAATACTATTTCTATACCCACTCTGGATGGAAATTGAGCACATTTCTGCAGATTTGACTCCTCTCACAGCCCTGAGCGAGGCAAAGTTGTCAACTTGTTCATTCTCGTTTCTAGAGTCGGTAACAGCGGTGTCAGCGACCTCATCACGGCTGTCTTCAGGCGGGGGTAAAGATTAAACAATGTCAGAAGGAGAAGGAACATTGTTGATGTGTTGTCGGGTCTCCATAAGTATCAAAAATTGAGGAGCAAATGGAGAGTATTCGATGTAGAAATATTTCCAAAGATCTTGAAATCAATCAGGATCTCGCTTTTCAAATGAAATAGTTTGAAGTGAAATTTGGCCTCGCGACGTGACAGTTTCTTCCCCGCGTGCCAATTCTGAGCTGGCGGAGTTCATCAGGAGTGCGAAAACCTTCGGAAATTTCTATGGCCAGCCTACATTCGGCTCGCCAGTAACCCATGCACCTGCGCTCGACAAGATTAATGCAATGTAAAGCTTGATTTCGAATTGTGTCACTTCATCGTCACAGAAGTAGCCAAGAAATTTGAAAATATCCACTTAGTGCAGAAAATGTGGCGCAAGTTCAAAATGTCAAACTTTCCTACATCGAATACTCTCCAATCAAATAATGTGTTGTCGAACGAGTGTCAGCGCGCAACGCGCGAGCGGCTGGCGCAACGTGAAAGCCACGTGGTGGCGTGGCGCAACCTCTCTAATTTGTCACTGCAGCGTCAACTCAAGTCATTTCTAGAACCAAAGCCCATTTTTGACTTGATTCATCAGTATTTTTGCTCTGTATTCTCTGCTCCTATAAGCTGTTCTGCATGTATTCTTGATTGAAGTGTATGTACACTTGTATAGTCTTTCATGCCATGCTTGGAATGATGATCATGCGAGCGCCACGATTCCCATGAGCCCCATCGTCTTATGCTGCTTGAACATCTTAGGAAAGCTCCACTTTATTCTTCTCGTGTCTCATATGTATGACGTTCTTAAATGCAAATTAGAGGCGCATCTACAGCATATCCTTCCAAAGTTATTCTATCACAGTCAAATTGGTGGATTTCAACGATATATTAGTCAGAATTATGTAAGCCGAGTCCTCTCTTCGGGTCTACGCGGCGCGCGCGCGCCTCTTCTGTATATTCCGACGCCCTTCGGGGAACGCGTCGTGCGAATACCGACCATCGACGGGAAACATTCAGTATAACAGGCCCTGGAAAATGGCGGTTATAATGCTTTTTAACGACACGCGTCGACCTCTCGCTGTCTTCGCTCTACTTCATTCCAATGTTCGACGCCCTCCGCCAGCGAGCCCTTGTATTGGGCATTATCAGAGGGCAGATCCATAACATTCACGGCGAATCACCGAAAGTCATCCCTGGCACATACCAGGCGGAAGATCTGCACCATCATCTTCCATCTGGACTGCTTTTCGCCCCTTGCCAGGACGAGTCTCGTGGCAGAGAACCTTGGTTCCCTCCAATCCCCGATTACGGGGACGTCAAGGGCATTGGTTCGGGTTCCATTGTTGTCATAAATCCGAAGGTCAACCAAGTCATTTCCACATCATTAACGGGAGATACTGATACGATGGCACCTAGACCCTATCCACCCAGCGGCTCGCGCTAAAGAATTTCACTGGCATATTTCTTACTCACGGGATCGACATATACTCTCCGGAAGACGACCCTAACACTGTCTGGATCTTTGCCGTCAACCATCTTCCAAATCCAGAGTACTATCAATCTCCCAAGAAAAAAGGAGCGCTGAAGGCGCGCTCGCAGATTGAGATATTTCGGCACGTCATTGGGACCACCGAAGCTGAGTTCGTCCGAACTGTCCGGCATCCCTTGATACGTACGCCAAACGACGTCTTCATCGTCAATCCTTCCTCTTTCTACGTGACGAACGACCACTATTACCGCGAAGGGTTCATGCGGACCGTGGAAGACGTTCTGACTGAGCGCTTTGGAGCGTGGACAGACACCGTACACATTGCCATCACAGACATGGACAGTAATGAGCCCAGTGGCGGCATTGATGTCACAATTGCCCTTCCCAAGATGCACAACAACAACGGTTTGGGCCATACCGACAAGCCAAACGAAGTGGCCATTGTTGACGCCTCGTGCGGAAAACTCGCCATTGCAGAGCGCAGCTTGACGCTGGGGGCAACACCAGCTCTCATTGTCCGAGAATCCATACAGCTCGACTGCTGTCTCGATAATCCCTGCTACTTCCAGGACCCATACGCCACTGCTGAGCACGACGGCAGTGGTTTTATTCTTGCCGGGCTGGCCAAAGCTGTCGAATTTGAGAAGACATGGAAAACGCCAGGCTCTGCTATCCCAGTCCAGGTGTGGCATGTCAAACGTCGGAATGGAGAGTGGGAGAAGAAGCTGATATTCCAGGATGATGGGAAGCTCATGCGCTCTGCCGCTACGGCTGTGATGGTGGCAGTGGACCCGAGTCAAAATGGCGGGAGGAGACAGGGGGATTTGTTCGTCACGGGGCCTCTTGCAGATGCCATCGTCGTCTCCAGAGTTGATTTGTAGTGATATGTTGGTGCGGCTTTGTGTTCTGTGACGTTTAGGGCATATTAATATGTGCAATTTAATTCAAGATCTGTACATCTTCGAATATCACCATGAGCTTGATATATAGCCGTTTCGTTCCAACAAGCTGCATGAGCATCAAATCAGTGGCCAGCATATTTATCGACAAACAAGAAATGGCCTCGCTGCGGTCTCGCCATTATACCAAATATGAGCAAACGAAAGCTGGTAATATTTTTAATATACAAGCAATATATGTCTAATGCGAGTCTTCAACTCCAGCCAAAATACTCCCCGACGCCCGGAGCGTATTTAAATCTAGTACATGACTTTAAAATTTGCTCCCACTGCTAGTCTTGTCGCATCTTTCTTTAATCTGAGAAGCAGCTCGATTTGACCTCCTACCATTCGCAGCGTGTTCAGGAATGCAGCAGATAGGGCCTTAAGAAAGCTCTCGCCAAGTGCGATAAGAAATGCCTTTCCAATTTGAAACTTGATGTGAATGCAGATTGTAAAGCTGGTCCTTGATATCTTGCACTGTGAGTATTGTGTAGAGCTGGAAGCTTCCATCTCATTCGAGGTATAAAACTAGAATTTCGCGAGACCGGTAGCACTTTGATTGCGATAGCAGTGTCTCGGCTGCACAGGCTAGTGGTTTGATCTTTCGGCTTCCGGTGGAAGAGTTCTGACAGGGTGGATAGCGCGGCAGTTGGAAGGATTCTGGAACATCCATGGACCATGGAGGTCCATGCGGGATCCTAAATTCGTGGCGACTATCAAGTTGGCTTCGAGCCCTTGTATATATGGAGAATATCACATGAAATCGTCTCTGCGCTCATCAATGGCCAGGTCAAGATGAGTTACACTGCAAAGAAGAGGAAAGCATCTGCAGAAGCAATATACCATCTGATGAGAGCGCGTCAACGACGAAGCCTGGTAGCTGATACGAATACACCGAGGTCGGCTGACCCAGTATCGGCCGATAGGGAAAAGGCTTCGAAGCATCGGAAGCCCGGTTTTGACTGAGCTAGCGCGCTAAGAAGGATCACAGACATTTGAAGTTAAGTGAACGCCACCGTTACAGATGGAGTTGCCAACTTAGAAAGTACCAGGACGGGACTTATGTAAATCAATCGCATTCGTGTACTCCCAACGATATGGATGGCGGGTTCATTCCTGAACTGGCCAAGAATGAATTTCGTTGAAATGTCAGATTGCGGTCCTTGTGCCAGTCTCGGAGGATACAGGAAGGATTTTGCACCGTTTAGCGATCCATTTCAGGCTCCTCGAGTGTACGCCAGGCGGATTTTGAGGGATTTTGTCGGACCCGCTGTGTTAGGAAGGTTGCGATATAGGACAGATCGATTTCAGGATATGTCTCTGTTAGACAGGTGGTGCATTTTAGGTCTAGAATAGCCGATATGTGTATGTCGGGCATGCTTCTCGGCAAGTACTTATGCGTGCAACGGGTGCTAATAACAAACTCACTAAGATTTGAACGTTCCGCGATGTGTCCGAGTAAGTTTTGAAAAAGTTTCTTCGAGACCTTGACGGGGAGAGAGCTGGAGAGAACGCTCGAGCTGAAGTCAGATACTTGCCCCTTGAGATGTCCCATATCATGGTAGTGTGCAAAAGACATAAGCGCCCAAATTTCACGCGTGCGTTATTTTGAGTGAGCCGGTGACGGCCCGACGGCCCGCCACAACCACCTCGCTCAGTCGCATCCCACCTTCTGATAGTCTTGGATTTATGTGATTGCTGGGCCCCCGAGCTTGTATAAACACTCGATGAAGTTTACATGAAAGCGAAGCTATTTCCCGACCTAGCTGATGCGATAGTCGCGAATAGAACCAGAGTGAACCAATAATTGACTGTCAGACTCTATTCCAGGCGACAATAAAATAATATGTGTACAGCAACAACACCAGATATTAAATGATATTTATGAGCCATATACACCATAACTTAAGCGTGCAACCGCCTGCATAGAACCACAAAAGTAAAGAAAACGGGGAGAGATATCCAACCTCAAATAGTCAAGTTGCTCTTCTTGAGGTTACCTCGAAGAACCATATCTTGAACTAGGAGCAGCAGTCTTTTCATCAGCCAACCGCAATATTATTGCCCAATTATGAGATTTACCGCTGGATATAACGAGTTTGGTGCTCTTGGCGTCTATCACCTGCGTGAAATGGCAGTATAACGGCCTCTGCGCCAAAGAGAAATCTTTGTGGATACCTGCAAACTTCTTTTTGAGATCTGAATCGCAGTGATATCAGCAAAAGCGCCCCTCAGAGAAAGGGCCAGATGAGAAGAACATACACGCCGAAGCACTGTCGAAGTCGTTTGGCCTATCGCCATATGACATGACGTAGTCGGCCATCTTGATACCACTGCTGAGTTTGGCTTTCAGGATGTCGCATTTGTTCAAGAACAAAACTAGGTTGGTGTTCTTGAGAAGGGGGTTCCGCACGATGGATTTCCACAAAAGAACAGAGTCTTCCTAAAATTCCCGAATGATCAAGTCAACAAGGCGAAAAGTAAGGCAGTGACAGAAATGCAGACACCCACCAATCGGTTTATTGACGGGTCCTCTGCCAGGGCCTGATCGAAACAGCTGATAGCTGCCAGGAATATAACGGCGTTCATGTCATCAAAGAAGGGAACCCAAGCCGCTGCGTGCCAAACTCATTATTACACTGGCCAGTAGAAGTCCAAGATTACAGGCTGCTCACCTCGCTAATTGATTAAATCAAGGTCAGAACAGAGATGGCAGATAGATGAACGTAACTAGCACTTACCAGTGAGCGTTGACCGCCTACATCGTATATCCACCATTCCAGTTGAGCTGCACCGAGGAAACCTCCCTCTGAGTTACGATGAGCCAGGCGAGAAGCGTGATTTTCAAAGACTCACTGGTCTC
>JACXVL010000385.1:0-63640 GCA_014898675.1 Athelia sp. TMB
AACGCCCAGCTCGGCTCGCCGATGGCGGCGAGGTCGCCGTACTGCGTGACGGTCAGCTGGTAGAGGTACTTGATGATGAAGCCCGTCTGCAGCGCGTCGATGATCCTGCGGGTGTCAGCGGCAGCGCAGCCGGGCAGTTCGGAGCTAGGACTGACCAGACGGCGGGGACGAGCAGGCGGATGCGCAGGGGGTCTGGCGTGGGGCGGTCTTGCCTACATGCGTCGATACCGTCAGTCCGAGCCTGCAAGTGGCGCCAGAGCACGCACGAGTAGTAGATGTACACTTGCACCTGCACCACGATCAGCTCGCGCAGACGTCAGCGGGTAGCAGATGGCTCACAGTGACGACACCGAACAGGAAGACGCTGATGAGCGCGCCGACCTGCTCACGTCAGTCGCCCCATCATCTGGACACACGACAGCAGCCACGCACCTCGATGCCCCCCAGGCTGTAGTTCAGCGACATCGCGCTCGTCGTAGTTACAGCAGAAGGCGGGTTCCGCGCATATAAGCCCAGGCCCCGCATGAAACGTGTGCGTGGGACCGCGAGCCGCGGCCCCCCAAACCGCGAAGGTGTTCCGTGCCTGTGCGTGCGCACATCGCTTTAAATTTGATGCACGTCAATTAGATTATTTCGAGCACGCTGATCGATGACGCAAGAGAACATTGTTTGCGCGTTCGGAAATGCTCATTCCTTTTCTGCGGCGGGGCATCGGGACTGACGGCTCGTGCTGATGTGGTGAAACGGGAAGCAAGCCGGATCGAAACGCGTTGGTCAGCTCGAGAGGGGCTGGGGACGCGTACAAGTCCGACAAAGGAGGCCGGCGGCAAGTGGATCGCCCAGATTTGATTCCATACAGCCCCCGCGGTCTTCGAAAGTTGGAACAGCGCTGCGATCTGCACGGCTCTGCGTCGGGAATTCCGATAAGGGGCTTACTGTGCTTATCGATGTGCCTGCCGCCGGGGTGCTTATACGAGATCTCCAGTCGAGATGAAGACAACACTGTTACCAGGGTCGTACAGGGCCGATGTTCACATTCATGCAGCAGAAATACATATCGTACACCGTCTACGGAGACCCCTACTTCCTCGTGACCGTCGCGGTTATCAACCCACTGCAGACCAATCAGCCCCCCAAACGCACAACAGAGCAGAAACACCGACCTTGGCGCCGCCACCGGCGCGAACACCTCCGCTTCCGCGCTACACGGCAACCCCGTCAATCAGCATCGCGCACACCAGCAGAAGAGGTAAGGGGGGCACTCACGGCGTGAGGTTGTCGATCCCGAGGTAGCGCATGTCCACGGGGATGTAGTGCTTGTTCGGGAGGCGGTACGTCACCGCCGCGACGTGCGCGTTCTCCGCGAGCACGCGCTGCGCCATCTTGTACAGCGTCGCCTGCCCACACCCAAACATCAGCCGCGCGCACACACAAGGGAGGGTAGCGCAGACTGACCTGCACGCTCGCGCTCTCGTCCGTCGCGAACACGTCCAGCGTCGCCGCGCGCGCGCGCGCCGCCGTCCCCACGCCGTCCCACGCGCCGCCCACCAGCTCCGCCGTCTCCTCCGGCACCGCGAACTCCACCTTCTTCTCGTCCGCGGGCGCGGTGAGCGGGACGGGCGCGAAGGTGTAGGAGAGGTCGACGGCGGTGGAGAAGATGCGGTCGCTCACGGGGACGAGCGTCGTGAACTCGTCCGTGTAGAAGTTCTCGAAGGCGGAGCCGGAGGACTTGAGCACTGCCCGGTGCCTGGTGTTAGCGCGCTCTAAACTCTAAACCAGGTCGCGCGGGGCTCACCGAGGAGGTCGCTGATCCCGGAGGTGACCCGCCCGACGAGCTTGTCCTTCCCCGCGCTCGCGTCGACCTGCCCACCCACATCAGCACCCTATCCACCCTGCCACGCGAAAACGCACCTCGACGCTCGTAACCCGTTTATCCTCCCCATCGCGCCAGAACGCGTGCGGGTGCGGCGCGCCGTCCACACTTATGCGCGCCCAGCGCAGCTGCTCGACGGTTATGAACGCCTTGTGGATGTGCGCGTACTTGGAGACGAAGAACGTGCCGAGGTGCAGCGCGAACTTCTCGGGGTCGAGGATGTGCGGCGACGTCTTCGCGAGGACTGCCCCTTCTAATCAGCGGGCGATCTCGCCAAAACCAAAACCAAGACCAAGGAGAGGGGGGCTCACAGTAGGTGATGTTCTTGACTGCGCGCGGGGCGGGGCGGGGTGGGGTGGGGTAGGGTAGGGTGGGGTTAGCCTAAGAATGCAGGGAGAAGAAGGGGGAGGGGGCGCACTGGAGTCGGTGGCGACGACGACGGAGTTGTCCGCCTGCGTGTAGCTCGTGCTCACGTCGCCCTCGAGCAGCGCGCACACGTTGTACTCGACGACGGTCTGCGCGCCGCCCGCGCGCACGACGCGGAACACGCGGATCTTGTCCTTGCCGTAGCGCGCGGCCGTGAGCTCGTGATCAGGAGTAGAGGACATGCTTAGTAGATCGATTGGGCGTTCGTTATCTGGGTGTTTCGAATGGGATTTGGATGGGATGTGGTGGTGGTCGCTGAGTCTGGGGGCTTATATGGGGCGCACCGGAAAGTGCACGGAAGATAAGAGATCGGGAGAGAGTAGGAGCAGGAATCGCAGACCAGGGGGCGCGATAAGACGGGTGTCCATATGTTCCGTTGTCTGATGGTCAGCGCGAGTGCCCCTGGCACGATGTCGAGTTACCCCGTATGGTAGCCGCGTGCCACCGCGCGGCCGCTTCCGAGATAAAGTACCACGCTCCTCGGAAACGGCTGGATTCGGAATTGCGAAGACCATCCTCGCATATGGGTCCGCGGAAGGTAGTGGCGAGCTGTAATTCATGGGTAGAGCCTGTAGCGTGATAATATACAAAGAATGTACGGAATACCAATAAACGAATGTTCAGAATGCGGCGGCGCAGTAATGTAGTGCAGACAATGAACAGCGAAGACAACGGACAGGGACAGGGCCTATGAGAACAATCCAACAACACAGAGAACGGAGAACAGAACAGAACATCGGGCATCGTGATCAATATTGGTCGTTCGAGTAGCCCCCCTCGGAGGCGTCGCTCGGGTGGTACGCGGGCGGCGGCGGGCCCAGGCTCCCGCCCGTGTCGCGGCGCCGCTCCGCCTGCGCCTCCGCGAACTTGCTGCGCGCGGGCGACGACGCGGCGGACGACAGCGGGCTCGGGCTCGGGTCCGCGACGCCCGCGGGCGCGAACGGCGCCGCGGGGTCCTCGAACACCCACGCGCCGTCCTGCCGCCGCCGCGCGATGCGCATGTTCGCCCCGGGCGTGTGGTCTGCGCCTACCCATCAGCCTTCCACTACACAACGGGGGGATAAGACTCACTGCTGAAGGGGGTGACGTGCGACGCGGGGTGCCGCGCGTCGAGCACGAGCGAGGCGCGCCCCGCCGCGCGCAGGTGCTTCTCCTCCGCGCTCGCACCCGCGCCCGCCTGCTCGGCGCGCGCGCGCCGCCCGCGCACGGCGAAGTACGTGATCAGCGCGAGGAGGAGGAGGGCGACGGCGCCGAGCGTGACGCCGAGGGCGACGGCGTGCCCGCCGCTCGCGGGCGAGGGGAAGGAGGGCGCGGTCGCGGTCGCGGGGCCCGTCGCGGTGGGGCCCTCGGGCTTCGGTTGCGTGTAGGGCGTCGCCATCTGCGTGCTGTTCCCGCGCACGATCAGTTCGGGATCGGGTGGTATGTGAAGGGACTGGGCTCACCCTGTAGGTACGGGGATGGACGTTTGTTGGGGGCGGGCGAACGGAGATGGACTGGGCTAAATGAGCGGAAGTGGGCACTTCAGTGGTGGGCGTCGGGGCGACGATGGGGGTCCAAAGGAGAGCGAGGGAAAAGAAGGAGAAAACGTTACAGCCAGTTCAGAAGCGCGAAGCGCGAAGGGTCCATCATTTTGCTAACCCGATTTGGTGTGTCATACTCTATTCGTTGTGGCGCGAACCGTTCTGCGCGGGATCTGGGGTGCGCGATGACGGCTTTCATCAGCTGCAGAACTGGAAATCGAGTTCACAAAAATGGGCGAGATTGGGAGAGTATGGTGGGGGCAACCCTGGGTATATGGGGCAACGTGCTGCGTTGGTGTCTCGGTGCAATTGCGCCGCAAAGAAGCATGCCAAAATAGACTGCATGATGCCCGCGGATGATCATATGCATCCACACTTTCCAGGCTTCCACCAGCTCTACTCCATCTCGCTTTTTCCATGCTCTACTCTCAGACTGTGAGATGGCACCAATGCGATTCCGTCAAGGTGGATCACGATAACGAATCGTAATTATTACGAATCGATTCTGATTATGATAATATACACGGCCAGCGCTTCAATAGGAATTAACTTGAGTCGCGGAGACTTAGGTTTGACCCGAAATCAGAATGAAGTTTAACTCCGGTTCGACTGACGTTCGGCGCCAGTCCCACTAATTCTTGTAAAACACTAAATCCGACTGCCGTTTGCCTCAAGTTACTTGCCCTGAGGTATACATTTGATAATTATGCAGTCTACCTCAAGTTCGGATTGCGGTAAACATATATATTTACTGCCTTGAGATGCCCACCAGTTCGATTTGACAGATTTCATGGCTCTGCTCCCGCCCGTCGGAGCTCGGGATTAGTAAGCGGTCTCTCTCTCCTGCATCCCACCACTCTAACCAGGGACCTTTGGTAGCCTCCTGTAGTGACCCAATAATGAATTTTCAAGCTTGTATATACTTAATTCACTCTATTTAATGCTTTTTTTTTGGAAGCCGCATCTCACACATACTGGATGGAGTAACATGATCATCAAGTTTTGCTCTGTCAAACCTCAGGTGTTAATATTGAACATCTGGCTCGCAACTAGAATTGCCTGCGAGTGCAGATTTATTTATGTTGAAGTGTCGTTGAGGCAGGGCGCGGTCAGCAATTTGCTTGTGCGGCGCGTTCGAGAGCCACCTCGCCGACGCAGAAAATCAACAAGTCATTTCAAACTCCGCTTGCGCACGTGATGTTGAGGTTTTGCGGAGCCAACGGGTGCGCACTCTTGCTCTTTCACCATGTCCTCTCCCGGTTCCCTCTTCACTGTTCTCACTCCCTTCCCATCTCAAATCTCTTGTTCTCAACATCGTGCACACTATTGAGGACCCCATTGTGTATTGTAAGTCATCCCAAATGTCGTTGAGCACCCCAGGCCAAACTAACCGTATTGCACAGCCAAGCTAGCTCACCACCGCATGTGCCGCTCCTCAGTCAGTCACATTGCTGCCACCAGCATCACCAATGCTTCCCCGAAACCCTACCGTCCCAGCAAGCCCACATTCCAGCACGCACGCACGGAGATGGATGACGTGGCAGGACCACTAGTTGCTAGGCAGGCTTCAAAGTATGTGTTCTGGCTTATCCCTCCGAGTCCGCAATCCATGTCCTTGTTCCCTTCTTGGGCCCGCCTACTGGCACCTGGCTTTTCCATTAGTTGCTGTAACACTGTTCAATAGTTCTATACTTGTGTATATAGCTTTACTTTTGTACCTTATACTGCGGCGCATTACTCATGTGCTATAATATATCTTTTTCACTATCATTATCTGTGAATTCAAACGGGCTACTACTGCAAATTGAAATATGGGCGCGGCCTGGCGCGGCGAGCTGGCCGTCGGCCTTACTTGCAGCACTTACCATGTATGGTATGGTGGCCATGGGTTGACCGCAAGTCTACTCGAAATGAGTTGAACTCACGTTTGCCATTTTGTTGTCTGCCTGATGTTCGGTATGTGTTGAACTTAAGTCCCGGAAACGGCAGTTAGATTTACGGCGTGCATGCGGCCGTGTAGGGTTCTTCTACGTGCACACGAGCCTGAGGTTCAATTAGGCAAACCTTACTCTGCTATCGGTGCTCGCCACCAACTTGAAAGGGCTACAATGAGTCTGTGTCCCATATCGGGCGGTCATGGGGCGAGCTTTTCTTCCATGGACGCGGTAACTTGCTTCTGGCGGTCAAACATAGTTCTGGTTTTGCCATTGCCTCGGTCTGTGTCCTCGTATACTTCCCCGTCTCTTATTTCTCGTGCACATTCGATGCTTTAGCAGACACTGGCACATGTCATTCAAACGGACACAAATCGCTATTATGGTCTACGACACACTTCTGAACTGCCGCTTCGGAGAGTCAGGTTGCTCCCACAATTCTCCTGCGGCAGATAGCCGTGTCATGGCCGACCTCGGCGTTTTCCTCGTGGTGTTCACAATCATGGCCAGTTCGTTCCCTAACTCGCCTCATCTCGTATTTTGGCTCCTTCTGCGACAACTTTGTTATGTCATGTTGACCAATCGTTACTCACAGGCGCTGACGATTTGTCTAGATTCCTTCCGCATCAGCGTAATCATGAGTCCTAATATTTGGATCGACAGCCCTGCATCAGATAGTGGAAGTCACGCTGTACTTTTGTGTCAATTCGGATTGCGGACGTCGAGGCGATATACAGTTACATGTAGTTACACAGTACCATACGTACCTCTACCACAGGGTCAGTCCCGATAGAGGTCAAACGAGAACTGATAAACATAAAACGTCAAGGCGATGTGCGTAGCAGCGGTCGCGGAAGCCGAGGAAGATCACATTGAGCACCTCGCGGACAAGCGAAGCGACTCACAGAAGCCAACCCGAACACACCGAGCCCCGATAAGGAGTTAGCAAATGAGTGCTTCTGCCTATAATGTTATCTATACTACAACTACATTGGGAATCTGGCACGCCGCCTCCGGTGGCTCATCTACGGCGATCGAAAATTCCACTGATCGGTCGATGATGGCACGCAGGTGCTTGCGCGAATTGAGCCTTTAAGAGTGTCAACTTGCGGGTATCGCTAGGCAAATAAATGCCACTCACGCGGCATTGAGGGTATTGGCGTATACTGTTACGAATGTTAGCGGAATATTGGCGACCGATGTAGATTGCACTGACGTTGACATAATACTATATGAGGGCCGATAGCCGCACTGCTGGGGTCAAAGTGGAACTGCGGCGAGAGGGTCAACGGGGGATGAAGGGAGCAAAGCGCGGATATCTCACCAAAACCAGGTTCGCGATGGTAGCGATACTACATAATGATAATCAGCTTGCAGTGCGAGGGTTGTCCGAAAGTGGAATATTCACCACAACATTAGCCCGGTGTTGATAGTAAATGATATCAGCTTCGTTATGACAGGCTCGCTCCTGCGAGGTCACAAACGTCAAATAATCAGGATATAGCCATCTGCGATGTGGAAGGCTTACCACGGCATCCCAGAGCGCCGGGTATGTAAATAATACGCCAAAGAACAAGAAATCGTTCCTATGCAGATGATGCTGCATATCAGCTGGATCTGGGCGGTCTGGGGCTGGCATTAAGATCGGCCCTGGCGCACAAACGATGGCTACTCACTTCCCGTCTGTGGCCTCCGAGAAAGTGCGCCAATTGGGTGTTCCTGAAAGTGCGGATAACAGATTCTACAGCAGCTTCAGCCGCGGCTCGCATCAAGGTTGAGCGCACCGGACTCACGCAATCCTGTCGCTATGCAATATCAGAATATCGTCGCAGTCTGGTGAGCTGGGGCATACCGAATTGAACCAAAGCGCTACCAGCCTGACTCTGGGTTGAGTAATTGCGGTTGGGGGGTGCGTAGAATACGCACGATGATGATGACTAGCGGCCATTTTTTATTGCTGACTAGAAGGAAGGTCAGCCCGCAGGTAAGTTACGAGCCGCGGGACATCGTACATTTCCAAACCCGTATACAGAAGAAGCTATCCGATTCTGTCAGTTGCGTGATCAAACACAGCCAGTATGCTTTGCATACCCTTGAACCACTAAAATCATCAAAGACTATTTCACGTCAGGGTAGCGCGGTGTGAATGTGACGGTGCACTCACTGCAATCAAGAAAGCCACCTGAGCGAGTAGGCGAATTTAACCAACGGTGATTTATTGATGGCTAGAGCACTCACCGGCATCTGCCTGTGAATGCACAATGAATCAGTACCACAGCGAATGCCTTTCTCATCTCGGCGCACGCACCATGGGAGACTAAACGAATGTGGGGTGTCGCTTTGCGGCATTCTTCTCCTAGTTATGAAGATGTGCCAGAAAC
Source organism: Athelia sp. TMB (assembly GCA_014898675.1). Taxonomy (NCBI): domain Eukaryota; kingdom Fungi; phylum Basidiomycota; class Agaricomycetes; order Atheliales; family Atheliaceae; genus Athelia; species Athelia sp. TMB. The sequence goes on from JACXVL010000385.1 coordinate 8,135, forward strand.
CATTGCATATCAAAATGGCATGCGCTGTATCCGCCAGTCTAAAACACGATAAGCCTCCGCGCGCTGTCAGAACAGGGCATCATGACAGCCACACACCCTAGACCATAAACCTAAGGTTTATTAGCAGCAGCTTCGGGCGGTCAGAGAACGCGATAGCCCACCAGTATTTTGTTGGCCCGAGTCTCCTGGCCCTGCGGGAACGAAAGGCAGAAGTATATCGTCTGCGATACAGTTATCCCGTACAAACTGCTCAAATGGTAAGCCCCTTTCCATAAGTCATATGTATATGTGGATATGCGCGCCTCAGGCAAATGACCAAGCCTAAAAACAATCACGATCAAAATTTGTGGGCGTGCGGATGCAATGGTAATGCACGCGACTCACCTATCAGCCCGGGAATGGCGAAGGCATCGTGTTGGTGCATACCCTCCCGGCTGGCAGAGGTGGTGGGTAGGCCGTTGGCAAAGATGTAATCAGTGGGCGGTACCGTGTCTGAGCATATATAAGAAGGCTCGACCTGCGACCACGCTTCCCTGTGTGACAGCGTGGGACGGTGAAGATCGCCAAGGCTTACTGACCATATCAGTATATATATACCTGCCGACGCCCACAATGGTCATCCATCAAAGTTACCAAGAAGGGAACGGAAGCATCTGCCCGCCGTCGGCCGACGGAGGATGGCAGGGTTTCTGTTCCAGTTGGCATCCTAGAAGATCCTGAGCGTCCTGGCTGCGGGTGTTTCACGAAGTAAAAGTTGGGCTTTGTCGAGTAAGGTGATATGAGATCCGAATATGAAATTGGCAGTTGAAATAGTCACCAACCGAGCACATAGCCGGAATTCTTATTTTCAAACAATGAATAGAGTTGCGTCAAGCTGTATCTGGCAGTCGACGACTGACACGCCGTGGGAGGAACAGAAATTCTGACACAGACGCGACAGGTGCTTCTCGCTGCCGAAACCGAAGGCACATGTGCAGCGCGACCATGCCGAGAGGTCAATTGAACGAAGTGCTTCATGCGAGCTTTGCATACATAAACGGTTACCTTCGGATGTGTGCTGATAAGTAGGATATGATAGGTTTCACTGATTTCTGCCCTGGCGGTGTTAGTGCCTGAAATTGCGCCATTAAAATACTCATGTTGGATATAGTTTTTCATGGTTGGATGTGTTCGGCCCATCCTATAAATACATCATGGTCTATTGCCACAAAGCTTGGACTTCGCTCCTTGCTCTAAGCAAACGGCTAAGTTCTCTGCGAGCTCATTCCACATAAAGTGCCAAACCCCATGATGGCGATCAGATTTTGTTAATTGATGATCTGCTAGGAGAGCAACGATTGCGAGTGGTGCGCGCGGCTTCAAGAGAAGGCTAAACCCGAGGTGTACTCGAATATGCAGTCCCTTTGAATTGCGATTGTGGTTTTCGTTACTGTTTCGATATGATCTAGCCCTTTTGAAACTTGGCCGCGAAAAAGGTAATTTTTCACAGATGATAGGCCAGGGAGCCAAGCCCTAGAGATGTTTGGGGATGTCGAGCGTAGTGGTTATTTTCACAGATGATAGGCCAGGAAGCCAAGCCCTAAAGATGTTTGGGGATGCAGAGCGCAGTGGTTCTGTCCGCATTTAGAAATGCAATTGGGTCAACGTGACGCAGTCGTTGCCAAGAGGCAGCCGCGGATAGCAAAAGCGATTGAATATCGAGAAGGCTGGGTAGTGGGGCCACTCATTCCGATGTGATGCCTGAGTTTTTGCTGTGTATCAGCTGGTGATTATCTGCCAGCCGAGAGAATCGGAGTCCTCGGGACGCCCTGAAACGCCCCGCATGCTTCAGGAGAACCTGTATTATTTCCAATAGACCTTCTGCCCATGCTGCTTTGCTCCAGATGTTCGATACACAAATGAGCCCTGAGAGGCGCGTGTCTCAAGAGCTTGTGCGATAAGAAATTTAATGAAAGCGGGCGATATGGAATGTCGACATAGCGATGGGATCTGCGATGGGCGAGAGACTGGAGAAGCAAGGGGGTGGCGAGGCAGTTGGCAGAGTACTCAGCTGAGTTGAAGTGATGGTGTCCAAACGGATTGTAACTCGGGGCCGAAATAGCCTCCAGTAATATTATGGAGACCTGAGGAGGCCGACCGAGTCGTGATTCCGTAGGTGGGGTACATCAATTCATTCAGAAGACAACGAAGCTTGAAAATCGATGGTGTCACACTGATTCCTGCAAAAAGCAAGTCGTATTCAAGATCCAAATACGAGCCTGAGCAAGATAGGTGGAAGTTGCCAGATTGGTGTTGGTGGTAACGGTGATGAATACGGTGGTGGCGACGAAGGCAATACACTGACAGGGGCGTACTCCGATTTGGGAACTATCCTACCCTCTCACCAACACCACCAGCGACCACCGCGATGAGCGACTACCTCGGCTCAGAGTTTGAGACGGCACCATCCTCTGCTATTGACAACCTTGATTTTGACAGGGCCGCGTCAGCTTTCCCCGACATCTCGCTCGATGGGGAGGGTGACTTTCCTGCTGTCAACGCGTACACATCACCAACTGCGGGGCTTGCAAGCGGATTCAGCTTCGACAACTTCGACAGCTTCGACGACCCATCTGCGCCGGACGTGAAAGTAACGGGTGATGATGAAATTGATAAGTTCGAGGACCAGTTCCCCGAGCTCGATACGCCCGCACCGCAGGTCAGTCTACTACGCAATTGCGCCTGTGTGCGGGATACTCATCATCTATGTGGATGAAAATAGTCTGCGATTTCCCCACCTGTCAACAAGCCCTCATTTGGTGCACCATCGCCGTTTGCACCGCGCCCCCAACCATCATCCTTCGCCAGTCCACCGGTCTTCGGCCAAGTGGAGGAGGAAGAAGAACCCCAGGTCATCAAGTGTGTGACATGCACTCCTAATCCCAAACCTCTGACTGATTGCTGGTGCCCTTCTTAGGGATTGGCGTGCTGCGCAAGAGGAAGAAATAGCCGCTCGCGACGAGAAATCGAAGAAGTCGCGCGCTCATACGATTTCAGAGGCCGAAAGCTCCATCGACGCCTTCTACGAAGATCACGCGAAGAGGAAGGAGCGGAACATCCGGGAGAATAAGGATGCTGAGGAGGAGTACCTCGCGAGCCTATCGTCTGCTCTGACGGAGGGCACCACATGGGAGCGGATCGCCAAACTCATCGAGCTTGAAAACAGTCAGAGCAAGACTATCGCCCGGGCGGGACCTGGTATGCACGTTCCACTCACATCACTGCCGAGCAGAGACTGATAACAATTTATCAGGCACCACAGACCTCACTCGTTTCAAAGAAGTGCTCTTGAGGCTGAAGAGAGAGGGGACCGCCGCACCTGGTGCTGCTGGCTATTGAGTTATCAGCTTTCCGAGCAATTCATACTCCATACCAGTACTAGTCGCCTTGATTGTAATTCCTTCCTGCCATTGGACTTTAACGTAACGGAGGTACCATGCAATCTCGAGTATCTTGAGTGATTGAAATGTTCATAGGCTTTTTCGGTCCCTCAAGCCTCAGCGCCAGGACTCTGATAGCCATTGAATATTCACGAAATAGTGTGTGCAATGAAGACATATTTCTGTTCACTAAACATAGGTCAGAAGGCGTCCTCGACCATCCCCACTCACAAGTGCTGATGTCCGAAGCTGTTGAATTACATAAGACTACATACATTTGAAAGCACTCCCCTGAACACAAGATCGTATTATTATCTGTTCTGTCACCTCTCTTCACCACAGCACGTGCTCACCCAGCTTGTGTGCTTTTGCATTTACTACCAGTGAATCAATCTAATAGGTATCGTGAGATTGGCTGCACAGTGGGTCACGGCCAGACAATTGAAGAGCAGTCAAACAAGAATCTAAATTCGCCAGTGCGGTGCTCCATCACATGTAGCTGAATAGTGCTCACCTTTGTGTCGTCGTGAGAGGCGCAAGCACCTTCCAACGGCCATCTGGCAGTTTCATCGGTCTGGTGTTGTATTTTCCACGTTGATTCTAGCTATCGCCGCCGCGACCATTGCTTCCACCTCTGCTGTCTGAATCTCCCTATCCACGCCCGGCTCGCGCTCGCACAGGAGGACCATACGGTATATCCTGCACGCTAGGATGACCGAGATTACTTGGTAAATGGGGCCGACGATAAAGGAGTACGGGAGTCCTCTGAAGATGCTTATAGTGGCAAAGAGGACGAGGCTGGTGGTCACACTGTCACCAACATCGTTAAGAGGATCGGACATGGTGAATGCGGAGGGATATGACGCACCCATAATATAATTGACCGCTCCGGAGGAGCAATTTCGATACGGTATGAAGGCCGTCTCCCGTAAGTAGAGTACGGAAATTGCACCTGTCCGTGGCGGAGTTGTTGCCGAGCTCACGAGAGACGCAAACAAAGACGAGGGTGTCGTGGCATACAAGAGCCACAAGAAATACCAAGACATACCAGTCACTTTCGTAACAAGTTCTAGTACTCTTTGTGATTTGGGCGCCTGAATTCAAGATTGCTGGTAAGTCTCATGAAGATAGCGATTTGAATATGTAAAAACTGACACCAGGATGGATCTATTCTCCACAGCATAGGAGCAGGGACTATGGTAATAAGCACCCACATCGCTGAGAATGACAGCCTGGCCTTGCGCGAGCGACTGAACACGGCATTGACGCGGAAGATAAATAAGAGCGATGCCAACGCGCTAGAGATCCACCACAACACGATATTTGAGATTCCAGTGTCTGTTACTAGTATCGCATCCCAGAGGACTGTGGAGACAACACATGCCATGGTCGACAGACTAGTAGCGACGGCGTATGAGATGAATGGCCCCAGTTGCGTGAATTCAGGACTCACCGACACAGAGTGTATGCAATGATTGGTTTGCTCATTGAGCTCCGATGGAACATTTCTACTTCCTCTTCTAACGAGAGCAGCCAATCCCAGATGAACACCTACAGAGATCAACAGTCAATTCTTCACAGGGCTAGATTGCGTGATATACGCGAGGAAACATACTGAAAGAGTTGCGATTGATATATATGCGACTATTTGATTTTCCTTCGTGAAGTACACAATGAAATCATCTAAAGTCGCCATGGTTGGGTTTTGTTGGGTCGTGTCTTGACTTGCTGGGCGAAGACGTTTGGTGTACGAGAAAATATCACTTTCCGCCGGGTAGTGACAAGTACCATGCTTACTAGTAGCATAACCCAATCAAAACCCAATTCTGATGCACAATTTCTATGGCCGCGTGACGAAAGCGTCTCGAAACGCACAGACGCGTTGAATTGAATGCTTTTGCTGCGCGGCCGGTTGGTTCGCAAACTTGAAGCTTGCGTGAGCACTGAAACAATTGGTGCCTAGAATTTCAACACAGGGGCTAGATAAGAGCAGAGGCTGGTGCCAGTTGGGGTTTTTCCGCCCCCGAAACCTTAACGCAATGGGCAATGCCATTTCGCGTTTAGCGCATTTCAATTCATTCACAATGCTTCTACGGCGCGCTAGCAAGCGCCACCAGATCCACTAAGTCCGCCCGCCCGTCACAGCACCAAGTACCAAGTCATTTCAGCAAAATTTAACACAAGTCTTTGAGTGATTCTAAGTGACGGAATGCTCTCATTGAGACTGTCTCAGAGATTAATGCGTAAAAATGCGATTTTATTGTGATTATGTATTACAGCAAGTGGTAAGTATAATATCATGCACAAGTGCTAACTGACGGGTTCAGGCGGTATGAAAAATAGAGAAAGGAGAGGTACATGGAGGAGATAATGACTGGGAAGATAATAGGGAGGGGCGAAGGCGCGGGGAAGTGCCTTGACAGCGGAAGGATATGGTCCAGGCATGTGCGTGCAGTGCCAGCTCACATACAAGTACCCACAAAGAAGGTGATAAGAAAGGTTCAGTTCAAAAGCAAGGGTTTGCGTGACTCACCATTCAGCCGGGACAGACGGTTTCAAGTGTGTACCCGTGGCATGTAAACATAGCAGGGTAGAGGGTCCTGTAGAGCAACTAGCGGGTGAAAAATTGAACAGGAAGTGTCATTGGGACACAAGAGGAAGCTCCAAGATCATGTGTCGAGATGGGGAGGAGAGTGGACGAAATGGACGAGGGGCAGCGCGACGGCGGGGACGACATAGTGGTTGAGAGAGACGTGGGTAAAGCAAAGTGACAGCGCCGACGCGTTACGTTCATTACGTTTTCTTGGCGTTTCTAGCGCCGACGATCCTACCTAACGCTGAAAGGCATTGCCTATCGCGTTAAGGTTTCGGGGGCGGAAAGGCAAAAACTGCTGGTGCCCCGGGCCCAGCCGGAATTCTGCTTGTTGTATTATGTAATATTGTCGCGTGTTGACACTCTCCCTCTCCTTATGCCACTCAACGTCCCGGGTTTGCTGGTCCCGTTCCATCTTCTGGTAAACCCACGACTCGTAATCCCACACATAATAGTAAACGGTAATACTCCTAGTTAGGCCGGAAGATTTCCAAATACTAAGGAGTGCTGCACAGGAAGACATCCGCCAGATTGATTTTTGGGCGCTCAAGCGGGCAGGATACAGAGGAGCCGTCTTTGACAAAGATAACTGCATAGTAGGCGACGGTCTGTCCAAATCGCATCTCAAGCTGATCATATACAGACTTTACCCCACGAAGACGCGCTCATTCCTGAGCTTCAGGTGAGTGCCCGCTCGTCAGTCCTTATGGTACGCGCCTGATATCCGACAGGACACATGGCGAGAATGTCGAGAGGTCTTTGGGGATGGAAATGTACTTGTCGTGAGCAATTCCGTTGGTACACAGCATGATGCCGGGGGGATCGGGGTGCGTTACACCTATATGCTCTTTTAGCAAACCTCAATTTACGCGTTTTTAACACAGGCAGAATCCGTGTCTCATCACTTGCAAGTGCCCGTCCTCCAACACGCATCACTCAAACCTTCCTATACATGTATAAAAGGCATACGTGCCTACTTTGCCTCTCTACCTGGCATCAAGCACTTCTCATCCAATGACTCCAAAGAATCTTCGCGTCGCCCAATGTCCTCCGAACTCATTGTGGTCGGTGACAGAGTGTTCACCGACGTCGTCCTTGCCAACCGCATGCGATGCTCGCCGTCTTCCTCGCACACCCCTGCGACAGAAACCGGCCCGGGGACCTTGGCGATTTGGACCACTGGCGTGTGGAAGAAGGAGAGCATGCTTATGCGCTGGTGCGAGAAACAGCTTGTCGAGGCTGTGCAGAAATGGAGCACTCCTCCGCTTTCGCATCCAGACACCTCAGGATTCATAAAGCGGTCCGGGAGTGAAGAAGCTCATTCTGATGCCAAGGAAACTAGTACCGGTACGGCGGCAGGAGGTTGCAGTGGATGGTTACGTAGGAGATTAAGACTCCGGGGTACATAGATAACTGGTGGAAAATGAGAAGGAACCGTCAAGTTTGTCTCGGCGCGTTTTTGCCACATGCAAATACAACAGGTGCTTTGCGAAGCCCAGCCTCGTCCACTCAGCGCATCTCCAGATCACAGCAGTTCGGGCGGGGCTGTGGGCTGCTCCGAAATGCGAGAGATTGTGCGAACGCTTACTCTATTTCCTAGGACAGCCTTGACTTCCTCGAAATCCCCATTTTCATCGAGACCCTACTGGGTACCAGATGACTGCAGCATCATGCCGAGGAAATCATGTGTGCTGTCTTCTGCGGCTCCCGACCGTATCATCGTGGTGGAAAGGCCGGGTTCCATGCTGAGATGTCCAACCAAGCTGAGCCTGCGCAGTTGTGGAAGTAGCACATTGGGCGAGGTGAGTGTAAGGGCAAGCAACACCTCGCGGCTATAAATCGTCTGCATAAAACTTGGTGTCTCTCCGTAGCAACTTGCGAGCTCCTTCAGGCCAGGCAAGAAGAATTTGAGACAGGTCTCTGGTAGGCATGGAGCTAATGGCAACTCGAAGAACAAGTCTCCAGAAATTAGGCGATGCAACTTGAATGAGGAATGATTTGAATTGAGCTCGTGGTTCTGCATCCATCATCCGTACCAGCTTCAAGCGGGGCCAAGCCGGCAAGGGAGCTCAAAGCTTGGGGAAAATCCACGCGCAATTCCTACGTCCAAGCAGAGAAATGGACTGCAACGTGACACAGTGGAGCCGGGTTTGCCGACAACGTTACAGGGACTTTAATAAATCAAGGAAGGTTGGGGCACCTTGGAAAAGCTGAGAGAGACAGAGACCCGGTGGACATCCATCGATGGGGACATCATCTATTGGTTCAATCTGTTTCCACAGGAGCAGAAATCGGGGTCCACTACGTTTGAACAGCTGGGGACTGCCGTGTCGCAATGTCGGAGAGACTGCGGATAATGTGATAGGGGGAGACTTGGAGAACACAGTACTAGTGGTTATGTGGGATTTGAGGTATGAGATCTGCGCTGATTGCGCTTGTGTCTGTGGTGGTCCGTAGATGGGACATTTGGATCTTATGTAATCGGGACTGGGAAAAGTGAGAGGGAACGGTCGATTGGTCTTATTACGTGATGTCGTAACGCACCATATTTAGTAGGTCCCCGACTGTGGCCCCGCGTGGCTGCCGCCACAGTGAGCCTTTTCCTTGTCTCTAGTCCTACTGCGCTATTGGAATCACTATTATTGAGCAAATTATTTGTCCCAGAGCTATACCTAGCTCAATATAATCCCTAAACTGCCATAATAGAGCCTAATACCTCCCCCTCCCTCCCCTAGAAATAAATATCCTTGGCCTAATCACTAACCTCTAAGCTATAAGCCAAACCTCTGCCTCAAACATCTGATTTTAACCACTATCCACTTATCAAACCTATAAGTGAGGACATGACACTTTAATATCCTCGCTAACGCTCGGCGAGGATACACTGTTACTCAACACAGTAGATGTGGCAATGGCCACACGGGGCGACGGTCGGGGACATACTAAATATGGTGCGTTACGACATCACGTAATAAGACCAATCGACCTATGCCTCGAAAAGTGACAAGCGCGGAGTCAGGGCCTGTCAGGGCCAACTCGGTATTAACCATCCCGCCGTACGACAATATGGTCTATAACATCGACTTCGTCACTTGGATCATCAGACGCGACTATCATCTCCTGCATTGGTACTCATTGGAACCAGGAGGCTGTGTAGTTCCCTCCGTACCTTTCTGAATCTTGAAATTCGCATGACGTCCAAGAACGATGGTGCCTACGCACAAAAACGCGCACGTCTCAAAAGGCTCGCTGAGCAAACGCTAAAAGCCCTCGAGGATGGCTCGTACACCATCCCAGGCTCGTCTGTACCACGCAATCTCAGTGTCAAGATACACAGGACCGAAGTAGACACGAAATACTACGCACCCGACGACGCCGTGCTGGCTGCTTGGTCAACCAAAGCAGTCCAGCCTGCAGATACTAGCGAGCAGACGGAGTTTTCGATCCTGGAAATATCCACTATTGATGGGGCACGTTTTCTCGCCAACACCGTATCATCATCGGGACCATCCTCAAAAATCTGTGTGCTGAACTTTGCATCTGCGACCAAGCCCGGCGGCGGTTTTCTAAACGGCGCTCAAGCCCAAGAAGAGTCCCTCGCGCGCTCATCCACACTTTACTGCTCACTCATGACAAATACTGCCCAATCTTTCTATACCACCCACAAACGCAACTCCAAAGGTGGGTACTACACGCACGCGATGGTCTACTCGCCCAACATTGTGTTCTTCCGGGATGATGATGGAGCCTGGACGGAGCCCGTGGAGGCGGACGTGTTGACATGCGCAGCCGTGAATGCCGGGGCGGCGCGGAAGACGCTTCATGGGCGAGTGGCGGGGAAAGGGGAAGAGAAGAAGATCGAGGCGGCGATGAGGGAGCGGATGGCGAGGATACTATTTTTGATGCAGCAATCCGATGTGAAGAACTTAGTGTTGGGTAGCTTTGGCACAGGCGTGTTTCAGTGAGTCATCGCCCGAGTTTTTCCACACCAGAGAGCTAATCTCGCGAAGGAACAACATTGACACGGTCGCGCGCATATGGGCAGACTTGCTCGCTGTGGAAGATGCTCCTTTCAAAACGTCCTTCTCTCGTGTGGTATTTGCCATCCTGGGAACGAGTACATTTGACACATTCATGGAGACTTTCAATGTACACATCCAACCTACCAGCGAATCTACCGTTGAACGTTGAACCTGGAATTTAGATTTCATCAACGAGCACGATGAAACTCCTACCTTATGCAAAAGGAGAGTATGGTCGCCACACTATCCAAACAGATGGTCTGCAATTCCACTGCACAGAATACTGTCGGATATTAGACTACGCATCATGGCGCTCACGGTGAATTTAATAAATTATATATGTGCGCGGTCCAAATTCCAAGCAGTGATGGATGGTGTCAACCTGGGGATTGCATGCTCTATTGCCACCGCTCGAGACGCCTTGCTAGATCTAGAGCTTCATAGGCCTTGTTCTTTCCTTCAACTTGAAGCACTTTTCGAGGCCACAGATTGTTTCGATATCTCACGGCATGCTATACTACAGTTAGCGTCGAAAAACCTCACCTATACACAATGGGGCCTCAGATCATGCGCAATCTCACTGGCTACACTCTCCATCGAATGCGCGGGCCGCCCAAGAGACCTAGGTTTCTCTACGCAAGGGCCATCACAAGTTGCCTTTCCCTTATTGCAACACCTTATTCTTGGTAACGTTAAGATGAAACCTTTGAAACTCGGCTCGGTTGCCCGCATATTCCCCCAGATTGAGCGATTAACCCTCCAGGGAGTCAATCCAAGCTTCGAGGTTGGGCATGTCCTTACCGCCATGGGTGCACACGCCATCGAGGCAAATCCAGATAGCGCTGCTGACGCCTCTCTCCATTGGCCAAAACTACATACTATCGCGGTGTCAGGATCAGGTTTAGCACTGACCATCCCAAACCTGGAGTTGGGCTCACAAATGTCTGCACTGCAAGGAACTGGCATTCTAATACGAAGGCTCATGCTGCCCCCCGCCTTGATCGCTCACGCGAGTGGAGACATGATGGCGAGACTGAGAAAGCTTGTCGAGGTGGAGGAATTTGGCCTCGACTGGCCAACGCCATTTGAGCTATTTAATGATGTTTGAGGTTCGTCCGTTAACTCTCATGTGTAGCAAACCCTTTTCATCGATGTGGTTGCACGATAATAGATTGGGGATATCACGCGCTCGACCGGCGATATGGGCTCCCGATACGGTGAGGAATTCGTTCATAATAGGCGCCTCAATCGAATGGATATAACCCAAGAATATACATCCACCATGATTCATCATATCCAAGCTCCCCTACTTCTTCAGCTCGCTTGCCAGGAACTCGAATCCCTCCTTGTACACTCCAGCTGCATCCGGAGAGGGCACCGGCCCAACCATGAAACCATGTGCGCCTGATATTATCCTCAGCTCGCTGCGCACCCCCGCCTTCTGTAGCTGCTCGTATGTCCGCTTGCTCTCCCCAGGCAATACCGTCACGTCCGCCTCGCCATGCGCGATGAACGAAGGCGGGAATTCCTTGTCGATGTGCAGCTGCGGGAAAAGCGCTGCTGTGTCCTCCGGGATCGCGCCCTCACGCTGCTCGTACGGTAGATCGCGCAAGCGCGCCGACCACCCTTCCTTGCCAACAAGATAGTCGAGGAGACTCCCGTTCTTCCACCACCAGGGAGCCAGCGCAGTGCGCCCGAGGTCGTCTTTTAATCCATCGGCAGCTATCCATACACGGTTCTCGGCGATAGGTGCGGGCTTCCCCAGGCGCGCGACGGCCTCCTCAGAGAAGGGGGCCCAGCTGAACGGGAGGGGTGTGTCCTTGATTGCAACCACGTGGTCCGTCATGTAGTCACCGCCCATGCCAAAGAAGCTGGCCATTGCAACGGGCTTTGGGGACGCGTGCAGGGCGGCAAGACGCGCGATGTAGCCGCCTGCAGAGACGCCTGCCACGGCGAGGCGCGAGTTGTCGATTTTGGTGCCGGCGGGGAGGTGTGCGTTGGCGTCGCTACCGAGGAAGGTGAAGAGAGCTTGAACATCAGCAACTTGATCAAAGCCACTGCTTGGGAAGAGTAACTGGTAATCCGCGGAGATGAAGGCGAAGCCCTGCTCGTGGCACATGTCTGTGTGGCAGATGTCGTTAGCTCAAGTCGCGTCAGCTTCTAATGGATGAAAGAAGAGAACCTAGCATCCACATAGGAATGAATGGGCTTGGGCTGCGGTCTCCAATGCTCAGGAAGCCGCCATGGAATGCGATGATAGCAGGGATCGCGCCAGATGCGTTGGGCGGGAGGTACAAGTCGAGTTTGACATCGAGCTCGTCAACAGTGTGGTAGGCGAGGGTGATAGGTGTGGGCGTGTTGCTCATCTTGCTGTGGTTGCTCTTGGTTGCTTTGGCTGGTGATGTTATTATGTCCTGGATGATACTTATTCGCCGATGATCTTCGAACGATTTTATGCACTCTTCGATGGTGAAGCATATGATATCTGATCCATTCTGAGTCAGCCCGAGTCAGTTCTCACTGGCGGTAACGAGCCAATCTGATTTAGATCACCGTTTGTCAGGTATCTGTAATCTGGTCGAGAATGACTCCTCTTCAATTGGCATATCGTCCGCTTTCGTCTGCTGGCAACAAAGAGTACGCTTACTCAAACTATAAACGGCCAGTCCTAATGATATGCTTTTGAGTAGACACCTACACTGTTTCAGTATTTTTCCAAACTTCATGTCTGTTCTGAATCTACTCGTGTATAAAAACGAGTTTTTTGCATATTCATGTCGTGATATAGCATCAGCTAAGAGCTATTATTCGGTCAGCAAACTCTCTACTCATGCCTAGGCCTGTCCACGCCACCCGCCCGGGCTCGCCACCTCGGGCTTAATTCACATGTTCCTGGCCAATGACCGACACCGGCGGCACCGCATGATCCCATCGCTCTACAAGATGGACAGTTTTTTGCAGCACCCACCCCCCAACTAGTTGCCGATGGCCTGACAATGCACCATTTTTAAAATTTTCCTTCTTCAGGGCAGCCTTTTGCTATGCTTTCAGCAATGATCATATCGACTTGCAGAACCCATATCGTTTCGCGAATACCTATGCGGACCGCTCGCAGGTGGATGAGTGTCCGGCCTCAGGAGGTGGCACAAGTCGGAAGCTCGAAGGAGAGTCCTCCCGGTGAGTAACACTTCTGTTGATATGTGTGCTCATTGACTTACAGTACTGCCGCAGCCCGAAAGAAAGTGACCATCCAAACGATGTACAACCTGACGCACACCAAGACTCCTATTGCTATGTTGACGGCATACGACTTCCCCACCGGACGTGCATGTGAAGCCTATGGCGTTGACGTTACCCTAGTTGGCGATTCCCTGGCTCAGGTCTGCCTTGGCTACGACTCGACGACGCGTCTCACCATGGATGAGATGGTACATCACTGCCGAGCCGTCTCCCGAGGAAGCAAGACGCCGCTCCTTATAGCTGATATGCCCTTCGGATCCTACCATGCAAGTTCGGAGGACGCCATGAGGAATGCAGTAAAGCTCATGCAAGACGGGGGCGCTGAAGCAGTGAAGATGGAAGGCGGGCAGGAAATCGTCGAGTCCGTCCGGCGGCTCACGCAGATGGGGATACCAGTCATGGCGCACGTCGGGTTGCTGCCCCAGCGACACATATCCATGTCAGGTTACAAAGTCCAAGGCCGCACTGCAGACAGCGCACGTAGCGTGCTCCACTCTGCGCTCGCACTGCAGGACGCCGGCGCATTCTCGGTCGTACTCGAGGCTATTCCCCACCGGCTCGGCGCATACATCACCAGCAAGCTCTCGATCCCGACCATTGGCATCGGTGCTGGCCCGGGAACAAGCGGGCAGGTGCTTGTCTGGAGCGACGTTATGTCGACGTGGGCAGGGCATAAGGCGAAGTTCGTACGGCGTTTCGCTGATGTGCAGGCTGAGTCGGAGAAGGGGGTTGCCGGATATATCCGTGCAGTGAGGGAAGGCACGTTCCCGGATCCAAAGAGAGAGGGATACGAGATGGATGTCAAAGAATGGGAAGCACTTCTTGATATGGAGGGGGATGCAGACTGGAGTGCACCGCAGTCTACTTGATGTACGTCGTAATTGTTAACCAATTTATATCGTATTTATGCCTGTTGCATAGGCTTATCCAGAGGACTCGGTGTTATAACTTGCTACCTTTCAAGATCTTTCTCTCATTAAAACAGCCTGAGGAGCGTCTCCGTCGATATCTCGAGGACGCAACTCGCCTCAAGATGCTATCTGATAAAATGGCTGCAGCCCGAGGACTACCCATTGGCTGGCAGCGACAGTCTAGATATCTCGTCCAAACACGACGAAGTCCGTCATTTTTGCTTTCTTTGGTATCGCGCGACGCGCGTTGATCAAATCAGGCACGCTGGATGGCAGTGTGTGGTACTGCAGTCATCAGTGTACTGCACAGCATCCATATACACCTGTCACAGCCTCACCTTTTCAACTCAATGGGCCGTTTACCCCTGGCAAGCAACGTGTTGTGCCAAGTGATTTCCAGGCTTCAATAGTTCCACGGATCGAGTGCGGATTTCAGGGCTGATCGGGGCTGATACCACCTACAGCGCTAATCAGTCATTTAAATGCAAGCAGATCTTGGCAACAGGGCGAGCAACAAGCATCTCCCCATTATCTCCAGAGATGATTGCTTCACCTCTTCCCTCCCTTCTGGCTCTGGTTGCCTGCGCGCTCGCGGTACCCTCACCGCGCGCCAACCATGTCCTCCACGAGAAACGCGCCCTGGAACCTGTCGACTGGATCAACGTCGGCCGGCTCCAACCCGACCATATTCTGCCAATGCGATTCGGTCTCACCCAGCAGAACCTCCATTTAGTCGACGAGATACTCACAGCTATCTCTCACCCTGACTCGCCGACCTTTGGCAGCCATATGTCAGCTGCTGAGGTCAATGCGGCTTTCGCGCCGAGCAGAAAGACACTGCACTCCGTCGTGGACTGGTTGGCAGGAGCGGGAATTTCGAAGGAGCGACTGCGTTTGACACACAATCAAGCATGGGTTGAATTAAATGCGACAGCGGCGCAGGTGGAGGAGCTCCTGAACACAGAGTACCATCTCTATGTCCATGCCGAGACGGGGGCAGAACAGATCGGGTGCCACTCGTACTCGGTGCCAGCGCACATCAGCGAGCACGTCGACCTCATCCGACCGACAGTTCATTTCAAACACACACCGCCAACTCAATCCTCGGGGAACAATCTGCAGAAGCGTGTTTCCATGCATTTGGCGACTCAGCATCCCCGGCCCAGTAATTATCTCGCAGCAGCTGCGAATACGAGCAGCACGCTCGACAATTGTAGCCAGATGATCACCCCTGATTGCTTAAGAGCGCTTTACAAAATCAACTACACGCCCACACAGTCTGCCAAGAACTCGTATGGAATTGGTAAGTTCGTGTTACTTGTTTTGCAGACCTCTTGCTGACATAGCCTGGATGCAGCGGAGTTGAGCGATGATTCGTACGAGCCAGCGGACCTAGACTTGTTCTACAAGTGAGAATATGCCCTTTCTCTATCCGGTTTCCCTCTTACGATTTTTAGAAAATATGCGCCGTCTCTTATCAACTCACGCCCAACCCTTGTCGCCATCGACGGCGGCAAACTCGTCTCAGACCCGACATCCGTAGATCACGACGAGTCCGACCTCGATATCCAATACGCTTCTGCCCTCGTCGCGCCCCTCACACTCACGCTACTCGAGGTCGGCAACGGCGGCTTTGATGACTGGCTGGACGCCGTCGACGGTTCCTTCTGCACTTTCGACGGCGGAGACGAAGAGAACGAGGGCGACTCATCCTTGCCGGTGAACGCTCAGACCTGTGGCGTGGTGAGCCCGCCATATGTCGTGAGCGTGTCGTGGGGTGGCCCAGAGGCGGAGCTGACGGGCAAGTATGTGGAGAGGCAGTGTACCGAATACGCAAAGCTCGGCATGATGGGCTCGTCGATTCTGTACTCCACGGGCGACAACGGCGTGGGGGCTCACAGCGACGTGTGTATCGACCCATCTGATGGATCACAGTCCCCAGACGGAACCACATTCAAGTAAGCTCATTCTTCGCTCGGTATCCGCACGAACTAATCTTTCCTCCCCCAGCCCGCAATTTCCAGTGACCTGCCCATACGTGACAGCGGTCGGCGCAACACAAATGGTAGCTGGCGCAACCGTCTCCGACCCCGAGGTGGCTTGCGAGACCGTTATCCGTTCTGGCGGCGGCTTTTCCAACTATTTCGCCCTGCCCTCTTACCAAGCTTCTTATGTGCAATCCTATCTCCATGCTAATCCGCCTCCCTACGATCCATCCGTATATAATAGCTCGGGGAACTCGCGTGGGTACCCAGACCTTTCGGCCAATGGTGCCTATTACGACACCGCCATCACGGGCAGTTTCGAGCAGATGTTCGGGACGAGCGCATCGTCGCCTGTGGTGGGCTCGTTAATCACGCTCATCAACGACGCGCGGTTGGCCGCTGGCAAAAAGCCGATTGGATTTTTGAACCCCATCATCTACTCAGATTCTTTCCAGGCTGGGTTCAACGACATCGTGTCGGGGAGCAATCCTGGGTGCGGCACGAATGGGTTCGCCGCTGCAAAGGGATGGGATCCGGTCACAGGTCTTGGGACCCCAAATCTCGAGATACTCGGGCCATTGTTCTTGGCGTTGCCCTAGGCATTTACCCTTTGAAATAATTGTACAGTAACGATTTCTGTTGGGCTTTCTTTCATTCAAGCTTGTTCTTTTCCTTCTTTGTCATCTCAATTTTTTTTTGGAGAAACAGCATACCGATACCTAGATAATTATTGCAAACCAAATGTAATTTGTGAAATAGTGGAATAACATGTACTAGGACCACTCCCTAAACTTTGCCACGGCTCGTCCTCTACTACTAGCGTTGCCGGAAGCTGAGGTGAGCTGAGCTCAAGGCTTACGGCACCATCAGCTTGGGCTTGCTTGGGAAAGTTAAGGTGAGCTTGGAGCCGCTTGCGAGCTCGGTATCAATGTGCTATGAGAGTACTATCCTCGCACTCGAGCATTGTTCCTCGTCGAGTTTTCGTCTTGTTGCTCTCTGAAATGTGCATAATAGAAATTCTGGATTCTGAACATGGCTGTGTATTTTTTTGAGAACCCTCGGAGTGGTTTAAAGCTTCATTTCTATTGAAGGTATACAATCAACTTGCCAAATTATGAGCTGTGTCACCAAGTACATCGTTCTGAGAGCATAAAAAAAGAAACACGTAAAGCCTTATCATTCAATGGTTATCTTGCATTATTCCTGAGCCTTCAGAGCATGGATGTGCACCATATTAAATGAACGGAGCTGGCGCGCAACTTGGATATAGGGGCATGGCACAGCACCGGGAGTGACCGAAGCAACCAGAAAAGGAAAGTAGAATTGATGGGCTCGCAAGCTCCCTTGAGCTGACCAAGCTCAAGCTACCTTGAGGTGACAAATTACGTGAAACGCTAAGGTGAGCTGAGCTCAGCTTGCAAGCGGCTCGAGCTTCCGGCAACGCTATCTACTACCCAGATCATCCCGGATATCTAGGCGGCACCGGCCTTCTCCATCGCAGTCATATTCCACTCCCACACCTTCTCCCCAAACGCATCATCTTCGCATTGGGCATGGGGCATCTTACTCTCGAATTTTCTACGGATTCAAGTGCACCATCGGTCAGCGCCTGAAGTACAAAATGCGCTGTGGGTGTGAGCACTCACGCAAGGGGGATGAGGTACGACCCGTTCTTGCTCGCGTCGATATCAGGCGCAGTTCCGGCGAACAACTGCGTCAACGCGCCGTACTGAACGGGTTTGAACAATACGCGCTGTATCAAAATGTTCAACCACTCAACCATTTCACTGACGAGCCACCACTCACGTTCAAAACCCACATAACCGGCCCAGGGATACCTACATTTCGCGTCAATTCGCTCTGTACCGGGCCTGGGTGCGGCGCAAAGCTCCAGATCTGGGGATAACGCTTCGCCAGCTGCCTTGTGATGAGGATCACACCAATCTTGCTATGCCCATAGCACGCGAATTTCCCGGATTGAGAGCCGACAGTGGGATCTGCGAGCGGAATACCGGTCTTGGGGGCCTGGCTGGCACCGTCAGATGACGTGTTGATAATTCGGACAGTGCCAGGGGGTGATGAGGCAGCGGTAGCTTCTAGAAGGGGGAGGAGGTGGTGGGTGAAAACGAAAAGGCCGAAGACATTGGTTGCCCATTGCTGTAGAAAATGTCAATGACTGCATATACCGTGTCGGAGGGAGCACGTACAAGCTCATATCCATCGGGAGATAGGGAGCCTTTTGGAGAACCCATGATCCCTGCGTTGTTGTATAGCACGTGAAGCGCGCTTTCCTTCCTGCAATCATGTAACATATTCAGAATACCTCTTGTAGGTGTGAGGGGGAGATTATATAAGAGCGCACGATTTGAACTCTTCTGCAGCCTCCTTTGCCCCTTTCGCGGACCCAAGTTCGAGTTTCAGCCATTTGATCTCCCCCTTGGTCGAATCAGGGTGGGATACGCGGATTTCCTCGACGGCTTTGTTATACTTCTCTTCTGAGCGAGCTGTAAGATATACTTTGGCACCTTTCGAGGCGAGAACTGCGACGGTCTGCTTCCCGATGCCGCTGTTGCCACCTGTTTGATAAGTGAATACGTCAGAGAAGAGAAGTAGTAGTAGAAGCGAAATGGAGGGGTACAGACCAGTGACGATGATAACTTTACCGCTAAGGTCGGGGATGTCCTTCTCAGAGAAAGTCATGCTAGTGAGAATGTGACCAAGGGCAGGCCTTACTACGCTTCCAAATCTGCGTGTTTCTCGACTTTATACGTGCAGAGAAGTTGCGAGCCCCTATCTCTATCGATATCCGGGCACAGCCGTTTACGCGTCGTCTTTGCGTCGTCCCGCCGGCCTAGTAACAATTGGTGAGATTGCTTCACGTTATCCGTAGGGGATGGGGTAAGCATAGCAGTTGGTTTGGCTCAGCTGTGTAGGATTCCGACGGCTGATTGGCTAATACGGAGTAATCCGTCGAGGACATGCCTGCGCGGTCGTAGTTGACGCAAGGTAAAAATCCTTGTTGACCGGCCCGGGATTGGAGACGTCACCCGAGGCATAGGCTGGTGCAAAGCCGTGACAGTAAACGAGCTTCCGGTCCGAGTTCAGTGTGAAGCACAGGGTCTGGATGATCAAAAGATGTGCGACAAAACTTGCAAGAAAGCAGTGAAATAATATATGGAGCCTGGCTCTCACTGTCTGAGGGGTGTTCGGCAGAGCGAGTGGGTTGCCCTATCAAATGCTGAGCTCTGGTGGCAAGCTACTCGAAGAAGCATTCGTGGAATGGCGAACAGAGCATGAATGAGTGGAGGTAGACACTTCAGAAATAGTTGCTCATTTGGCCTTAGATCGACATCGTTAAGAGAAAGAGAGCACAGCCCCTTTCTACCAGGATCATGGACGGACAAAGGTCCCAAGTGAAGAACGAGGAACGAGTACTTGAAGGATGTCTAGGAGAGACTAGGTCCCAAGAGCCGGCGCCATTTGAACCTTTCACCTTTACTTTCACTTTCAATTCCGCTTCTCACCAGCGGTATAGGGTTCTATTCAGATGGGGTTCCGTCACGGAACGCCCATAATAAGTACATATCCAACGGCAGTGCCAGCGCTGCCTGAGTCCTTTGACCTGCAGCTGGGTCTTTTCCGTGTGAATTGTATATTGCAAGTTTGACCGTTGGCAGTGCGGGATAAACCTGGGGGAGGCTGAGGCACATTGAATGCGATGATATTTAGATCATATTTGCAGTGATCTTCGACATATATGTCTCTGACTACAGTAATGGACCGGGTGTCACGGCAGTAGGTGTTTGCACTGCATGAACCTGCTCCCGAATCGCGAAATTCGGATCGTTGGATTGAACAGTGAAAGTACCAAAAGCTCGTCAGCATTTTTCGCTCAACCTTGTCAATACGCGCGAGCTAAGTATGTAACACAAATATAAAGAATTCAGGCGCGGGCGGTGTCTTAGTACCTCAAGGTGACGCCACCGCATTCTTGATCAATCACGATGGCAATGCAGGAGCGCTCGAGGCGTACAAACACCGAGGACATGCCTTGCTTGTCCCTGAAACTCGCCTGTGCAATACAAAAGAATGGCAACCACGAAGATGATAATTTATCTCATCCCCCCTACATTGTTTACAAGAGATGTTCACTCCATCTCTGCCCTCCCTTCTGGCTCTGGCTGTCTGCGTACTGGCGGCGCCTTCACCGCGCGCCAACCATGTCCTCCACGAGAAACGCGCCCTAGAGCCTGTCGACTGGATCAACGTGGGCCGACTCCAGCCCGACCACGTTCTGCCAATGCGATTCGGCCTCACCCAGCAGAACATCCACTTGATCGATGAGATGCTCACCGCGATTTCGCATCCAGAGTCGCCGACCTTCGGCAACCACATGTCAGCTGTTGAGATCAACGCGGCGTTCGCGCCCAGCAGGGAGACATTGCATTCCGTCATAGACTGGTTGGCGGCAGCGGGAATCTCGAAGGAGCGGCTGCGCCTGGCGCCAAACCAGGCGTGGGTCGAGGTGAACGCGACGACGGCGGAAGTGGAAGAACTCTTGAACACGGAGTACCACCTGTATGTCCATGCCGAGACGGGGGCAGAGCAGATCGGGTGTCACTCGTACTCGGTACCAGCACACATCAGTGAGCACGTCGACCTCATCCGACCGACCGTCCATTTCAAACACACACCGCCCGCTCGGTCATCAAGAAACGATTTGAGGAAGCGTGTTTCCATGCACTTGGCGGCTCAGCACCCACGACCCAACAGTAACATCGCATCGGCGTCGAGTGCGAACAATGCGCTTGCCAAGTGCAGCCAGTTGATCACACCGGATTGTGTGAAAGCGTTGTACAAGGTCAACTATACGCCCACGCAGTCGGCGAAAAACTCTTATGGGATTGGTATGTTTATCGTGCTTGCCCTGAAAACTTCTTGCTGATATCGGCTGGGATGCAGTGGAGTTAAGCGACGATTCATATGAGGCCAAAGATCTTGATTTGTTTTACAAGTAAGTTTCTGCTCTGTTACTGTCTAGTTCCGTTTCTCACATCTCCCTAGGAAATACGCGCCGTCTCTCGTCAAATCTCGACCCAAGCTTATTGCCATCGACGGTGGCAAGATCGTCAAGAACGCCACCTCCGTCGACCACGACGAGTCCGATCTCGACATTCAATATGCCTCCGTCCTCGTCGCGCCCCTCACGCTCACGCTCCTCGAAGTCGGCAACGGCGGCTTCGACGATTGGCTAGACGCCGTCGACGGCTCCTTCTGTACTTTCGAGGGGGGCGACGAAGCCAGCGAGGGTGATTCAACCTTGCCCAAGTCCAAACAGACATGCGGTGTGGTAAGCCCACCATACGTAGTGAGCACGTCGTGGGGTGGCCCGGAGGTAGAGCTGACGGGCAAGTACATGGCGAGGCAGTGTACCGAGTATGCAAAGCTTGGTATGATGGGCTCGTCCATCCTGTACTCGTCGGGAGATAACGGGGTAGCGGGCCCCAACAACAAATGTATTGAGCCCTCCAAGAAAACAGACACATCAAAAGGCAAGACATTTAAGTGAGTACATGTTTCTTTCTCGTCGTTTGCATTGACTTATCAAGCTGTACATCTAGCCCGCAATTCCCAGTAACTTGCCCGTATGTCACAGCGGTTGGCGCAACCCAAATGGTGAACGGCTCGACCGTCTCTGACCCCGAGGTGGCCTGCGAAACCGTCATCCGCTCGGGTGGTGGTTTTTCTAACTTCTTCGGCATGCCCTCCTACCAACAATCTGATGTGAAGTCGTACCTCAAATCTCACAAGCCCTCCTACTCTGGATCCGTGTATAACAACTCAGGGACCTCGCGAGGGTATCCGGATCTTGCTGCCAACGGTGCCTGGTACGACGTCGCCATTACAGGCAAGTTCGAGCCGATTTTCGGGACAAGCGCGTCGTCGCCCGTGGTGGGCTCGTTGATCACGCTCGTCAACGACGCGCGGTTGGCCGCTGGGAAGAAGCCAATTGGATTCTTGAACACAATCATCTACTCGTCGGCGTTCAAAGCTGGGTTCAACGACATCGTGTCGGGGAGCAACCCTGGGTGCGGCACGAAGGGATTCACCACCGCCAAAGGATGGGATCCCGTCACGGGCTTGGGCACGCCCAACATGGAGAAGCTTATGCCACTGTTCTTGGCATTGCCTTGAGTAACGCTCGTCAAGACAGAACACATATACAATACCACGGACATCTTGATATTTATCTAATCCCACTTACGATTTGCATTCATTCCCGGTACTGATCGTTATCACACACTTATTGTTGGTTTTCTACTTGTTGTCTGCCAAAAGGGGCTTGTATCTATATCTCCACGGATTGGATATCGATATGTTGGACTTGTAATCAATCCTTGCTATTTTTTCCCGCCCAGAATGCACACCACAAGTAGAGAGATCGGGAGAATGATAAGCTATTATATATCATGCACCAGACGATCGCAGCACCCTGGGAGGCTCGAGCTCGTCTCGCCGGGCGCTTAATTGGCATATCTGCTTCTGCTTTCTCAGTTTCTGAGTCGTGCGCGCGTGAGTACGCGCAGGTCCTTTGTTGTCCACATCATACTCCGATGCTGAATAACACCCTGGCCTTTAATGTGGGTCTCTGCCGACAAAACCTTCTTCCGGCTGTCAGAAAGTCTAAGACACATGCTCCTATCGACATGACGCAAGTCGTCAACTGACTCTCCGAGTTCCTGAAATGTTATAAAGCCATACATCCGATATCGTGCATCTAAGTAACACTCGGCAGCCTTCTGACCCGTATCAATATGTCGACCGTCGCGAAATCGATGCCCTATGTTCGTCTTGGGAACAGTGGTCTCAAAGTCTCAAAGATCATTTTAGGATGCATGAGCTACGGTGCGTTCATCAACCTCAAATCAACAGTATATAGTTGATTAGTATAATAGGAACTCCCGACGGACCCATCGGATGGTCACTTGAGGAAGAGGAGTCTATCAAGCACATCAAAGCCGCGTACGTGCCCGTCCATTTCTGCCCACTCTCCACCATCACATAGACCTAAAAACTGTATTCACATATCTACAGATACGACGCAGGAATCAACACTTTTGATACCGCCAACGTATACTCCAATGGAATGTCCGAGGTCATTCTCGGCAAGGCTATCAAACAGCTCAGTCTCCCCCGGGACGAGATCGTCATCCTCACCAAAGTCTTCTTCACAGTCGGGCACAAGTACACAGACAAAGACACTCCCGAGAACGGGGGTTACGTCAACCAGCGTGGTCTTAGCCGCAAGCACATATTCGAGTCGATCAAACACAGCTTGGAGCGATTGCAGCTCGACTACGTGGATGTCCTGCAGTGTACGCCTCTTTCTAAGGCCACCATTGAAACACCTGACATGTTGGAACTTTATATTGATAGGTCATCGCTTCGATCCCGACACCCCCATTGCCGAGACGATGCAGGCGCTACACGACGTTGTACAAGCAGGGTACACGCGCTATATTGGAATGTCATCGTGCTATGCCTGGCAGTGTGGGTCACTGCCCTCTCTTCTGCCACCATATTTGATGCTGATATTTATGCATATAGTCCAGGCGATGCAAAACTACGCAATCAATAACAAGTTGACGCCGTTCATATCGATGCAAAACCACTACAACATGGTGTACCGCGAGGAAGAGCGCGAGATGATGCCAACGCTGAAGCACTTTGGCGTCGGCTCCATTCCATGGTCCCCTCTGGCGCGAGGCGTGCTATGTAGGCCTCTCAAAACTTCAGAGGACCCACGCACAGCCCGTGAGGAGAAGGATAGGTACTTATCTCTGTACCTCGGCAGCGAAGATGACAAGGTTATTGTCAATCGGTGCGTCTCCCTCTGATTCCAGAAAGCCATTGGCACTAATTCATTCGGCGAGACAGGCTTGAGGAGGTGGCGAAGAAGCTGCAGAAAAGCATGGCTCAGATTGCGCTCGCCTGGCTGATGGCCAAGGATGGTGTCACTGCACCGATCGTTGGCACCACCTCACTTGCTAACCTCCATGATTTACTTGGCGCGGTGGATATCAAATTGACGGATGAAGACGTAAAGTATTTGGACGAGAAATACCAGCCAAAGGCTATATCTGGGCACTAAGTGCTGTGTCTATCGGATATCTTGGGAGATATTTTGCAAATTCTCTTCTTGCGTAGTTACAAACCAATCTAAATTGTGACAATCCAGATATGTCCGAATCATATATTGTGCAATCAAATCGCCTTGATAGATATATTTCAAGCCTTCCATCTCCAGGTATTCCACCGTTCCCACGAAGGATATAGCTTTTGGGTACGAAGACGCTCCCCAGAATCTTCTACCTCGACATGTTGGGCAAAGAGGTGATGAGAGTGTGCGAAGAAGCTACTCCTGAGCAAGAGCTTTTTTATGGGTGCCCCCGCGTTCTTTCGAGCTGAAAGGATTGCGAGAATGTGTTCTGTTCCCGAGTCGCATGTAAGGGCCAGTGTATGCAAGCATTTCCAAATCGCTGGGGGATAATGACCAGATGCAAGCCTGTCTTCATTGAAATCTGCTGCAATGAGTGGCTCCAAAATGTACTTGAGTGGTTCTAAAATGTGCTCGGGATTATCAACATATCCCAGATGCGTGATGTACGGACAGCTAGCCGCAAGACTGTACATTTCGGGGAGACCGTTTAGGCCCCAATCGATGACGAGTACATGAAGCGCCGGGAATTTAGCAGGTGTCCATCCATCACCGATATCTCCCTGCGCAAGCCCACCAAGGTGCAAGGCTTCCAGGAGTGGCGCGCTCAGAAACGTTAAAAAAGCTGCAACTGAACCTGCTGGTGCAGACTTGAGTTGCAACCATAGCGTCAGAAGCTGCGGTAAACTGATTTCAAAAGTTGAGTCCAACACCTCATTGGTCAACGTGGCAGGATCAAGAGTCAAATGGGTCAGGTTCGGCACATGCGAGAGCCTGGTGCTGTCGAGTACTTTACAGCTCAGCCTTGCGAGGGACTGCAAACAGTGGGAAGGAAGGCAGTGCTGCATATCGATTCCAGATACACGCAGGGCGTTAAGACACGGCGCCCCGCCAGAAAGCACATCTGGCCGAGCAACAAGCTCCCAATCGTCGAAAGGGTAACTGCACGACAAGTCCATCGACTGCAAGAATGGGGCCCTTTCGGCAGATAAAAGATTGAGCTGTGCAATCAATTCTCTCCTATAATGAGTCTTGATGGAAATGTGGCGACAGCGGGGCAGATGTGATTTAATCAAACAGTCATAGGTGCGTGTATCGTCCCGGTCTGGCGGAACGTCTGGGACCTCCCAGTCTGAGGTATCCAACTCGTAATAATCAATGGCGATAAAAAGATCGATAGGAAGCGTTTTGGATCTCCGCAGATAGGCTTCAATAGAGTCCAACTGCCTTTGAAACGATTTGCGCTGGATCCTCGTCCAGAGGCTGGGCGTCCCGATAGCAATTGCCCTCCAACCTGCCGATACATGAGAGACAATCACTTCGCAACGCTCTGCGAAGGGTATGCTCATCTCCTGTGACGCATGCAGATCCTCGAAGACGGCTGACAATATCTCGGTGGGAAGCAATGCAATAGGAGCGATTTGGTTTGTGACTGCATCAGATCGTTTGGCTTCAACATCTTCCATTGGCACGGATATAGAATCCCGACGGGTTTGCGCAGCCTCTTGCGGGTCTATGATGTTCTGCTATGTACGGTAACTGCAAAGAAAGACGTGAGACTCGACTGACACTATTTGGTCATTGTTTGCTCAATACAGCGAGCTTTCAATGGATTGACTAACCGGCGACTTGCCAAGAGGCGAGGTTCTCGTCCCCTGTTATAGTCTGAAGCCCAGGGTCGACTAGCAGCTGCAAGTGTATGTAAAGAGATCAAAAAGAGATATCAAATTCGACAATGGTGTTCCCAAATGTCTTTTCACTTTGTGGGATGAATGCGAGAGAGGGCGATGGTTGGTGATTAGCTAGTGAGCACGATGATACGATTTGGTGACGATTGTTGAGGATTGTTGTCACGATGTAGTCTCCCGTAGTCATCCCATAAGGTGTGAAGACAATCGTTCACACCTTATGGTCTGATTTGAAACGCGCCCACCGAACCGTACCTCACATTTACACGTGGAAATCGCGCGATTCTCGCGTGGGCTCCGCGTGGGCTCCGCGTGGGTTCCGCGTGTGGAACGATCACATGAGTCGTCGCGCTCGCAAATGGTATCAACAAACGGACTTGACGCGAGCTCTGTCCACGCACCGCATCTCGCGATGGATCGGCACACATCTCGCAGCTCTACGCAACCCTCCCATTCTGATTTCTCACCTTTTCGGAGTATCTATCACTATAGCTATTCACCGCTTGCCCCTTGCTCGAGTTTTATCATACCCTCGAGAAGCGTACGTATCCGTGTTGATGACTTGGCCAGCTAAATGAATGTTTGCCATTACACCCGCCTATTTGATTTCTTAGCATGTCTGGTATAGCGAGGGGAACCAACGACTCACCATCTGGTACTTGGTTGGACATATTGCCAGTATGCATGGATTCTTCGGAAAGGAAGCGCTTGGGCAGAGTTAGATCCTTTTCAACCGCAAGCAGAACCAACAGACACATTGATTCTTGCCTGAACCCGTGGCGAGAATTGCGAAGAGGTCAGTATTGTCCAGCATCTTGCAAACTCCCTCAGCTTGCACATCATGCGGTTCATACGGAATGCGTTGGTGTAAATTTTTTCTGCATAACACGTGGCCTTCTGGAGTGCTAAAAAGGAATTTTGGGGGTTCTTCTCGGCCTGCAGGGATGTCGCTCATGGTGTCGTCGCGTCGTCTCATAATTTTCGCGCGTACTAATTAATGCGTTGTGGCGCATCAAATCTTTCACGTGATGAGAAATCATCCGATCTTTTGAGGTACGGTTTCGCATGCGCCAGTACAACTAGACTAGTCACGATGGCTCGCTTGTGCCGAACTGACATGAGAAGCTTATGTAATCGCCCATTCTGTATGATTCCTATCAAATTTCTACATATCCTGCTTTCGTTCGGAATTCATGCATATCAACGTCAAGGTCCTTTGCTATCCACTACGTACTCCGATGCTGAATAACACACTCGACTCTCATGGGGCTCTGCCGACAATACATTCTGCCGGCTGAGCAAATCTGAGGCACATGCTCTTCAAGGAGTCTTATCGACATGACGCAAGTCATCAACTGACTCTGCCCGGGCCCTGAAATGCTATAAAGCTATACGTCCGATATCTGAGTCGTGCATCTACGCAATCCTCAGTCTAAAGATGTCAACCCCTGCCAAATCCATGCCCTATGTTCGTCTTGGCAAGAGTGGACTCAAGGTCTCAAAGATAATTTTAGGATGTATGAGCTACGGTGCGTACGATGATCAATCTCGAATCAAGAGCGCGTAGTAATAGAATCATACGCCAGGAACTCCCGATGGGCCCTTAGGATGGTCTCTCGAGGAAGAGGAGTCTATCAAGCACATCAAAGCCGCGTACGTAGCTTTAGCTCCCCACTAATATCACATGGAACTAAATAACAATTCTACCTTTGTAGATACGACGCTGGCATCAACACGTTTGATACAGCTAATGTATACTCCAATGGCATGTCTGAGGTTATTCTCGGCAAAGCCATCAAGCAGCTTAACCTCCCGCGGGACGAGATCGTCATCCTTACCAAGGTCTTTGGCGCTGTCGGCCACAAGTACACGGACAAAGACAAATCTGAGAACGCGGGCTACGTTAACCAGCGTGGTCTCAGCCGTAAGCACATATTTGAGTCGATTAAGCATAGCTTGGAGCGATTACAGCTCGACTATGTTGATGTCCTCCAGTGTACGCCTCTTACCTCTATGTTCACCATCGAATATCCGGCATGCTGAAACATCATATTGATAGGCCATCGCTTTGATCCCGATACACCCATTGCTGAGACGATGCAGGCGCTACACGACGTGGTACAAGCAGGGTTCACGCGTTACATTGGAATGTCATCATGTTATGCTTGGCAGTGTGAGTCCCCTGATCTCCCTCCCTATATAATATTGATCGCTGATATATGTGTATGTAGTCCAAGCGATGCAGAACTACGCCATCAATAACAAGTTGACACCGTTCATTTCGATGCAAAACCACTACAACATGGTTTACCGCGAGGAAGAACGCGAGATGATGCCAACGCTGAATCACTTCGGCGTCGGCTCAATTCCGTGGTCTCCCCTTGCGCGAGGCTTGCTAAGCCGGCCTCTCAAAACTTCAGAGGGCTCTCGCACAGCTCGTGAGGAGAAAGACGAGTTACTTTCCCGGTACCTGAAGAGCGAAGATGACAAGGTTATCATCGGCCGGTGTGTCTCCCTTCTAATTCTATCAAGCTCTTTGCACTGATATATCTGGCGACACAGATTGGAGGAGGTGTCAAGGAAGCTGCAGAAAAGCATGGCTCAGATCGCGGTCGCCTGGCTGATGGCCAAGGATGGTGTCACTGCACCTATCGTTGGCACTACCTCACTTGCGAACCTGCATGATCTACTGGGCGCGGTGGACATCAAGTTAACGGATGAAGACATAAAGTATTTGGATGAGAAATACCAGCCAAAGGCTATATCTGGGCACTAAGCGCTGGGACTGTTGGAATCTCGGAAGTATCTTGGCGTCATACCCTGATTGTGTAGATATAAGAAAATGAAGACTATAGCAGCCCAGAGGTGTCTGAACTACATATCGCGCAATCGAGAGGCCTGTGTAAATGTATTTCAAACCACCCATCGCCAAGCGTTCCACCGCTCCCAGGAAGGATATAGCCTTTGGGTCGGGAGGTGCTCAAAAATTTCCACCTCGACATGTTGGGCAAAGGGGTGACGGGAGGCCGCGAAAATGTCATATTTAAGCAAAAGCTTTTCGATGGGTGCCCTCCGGTTCTTTCGAGCTGAAAGGAGTGTGAGAATGCGTTCTGTTTCTGGGTCGCGTACAAGGGCTAAGGTGTGTAAGTGCTTCCAAGTGAATGGGGGATTATAACCGGTTTCAAATTCGTCTTTGTTAAAATCCGCTACAACGAGTGGTTCCAAATTTTGCTGGAGTGGTTCCAAAACGTTCTCGGGATCATCAACATGTCCCAGATGCGTGATGTACGGACAGCTAGCCGCAAGGTGGTACATTTCTAGGAGATTGCTTAAGCACAAATCGATGATGAGGACGCGAAGCACTGGGAATTTGGTAGGTGACCATCCATCGCCGAACTCACCCTCCGAAACTCCACCAAGGTACAAGGCTTTCAAAAGTGGCGCGCCCAAAGATGTCATAAATATTGAAATTGACCATCCCGGTGTGGTATTAAGTTGCAACCATAGCGTCAAAAGCCGCGGTAAACTGATTGCAAAAGCTGACTCCAGCACTTCATTGGTCAATGCGGCGAGGTCGAGAGTCAAATAGGTCAAGTTCGGCGCATTCGAGAGCCTGGTGCTGTCGAGTGCTTTACAGCTCAGCTTTGTGAGGGCTGCAAAAAGTGGGAAGGAAGGCAGTGCTGCATATCGATTCCAGATACCCGCAGGGCGTTAAGACACGGCGCCCTGCAAGAAAGCTCATCTGGCCCAGCAGTAAGCGCCGAATCGCTGAACGGGTAATTGCACGATAAGTCCATCGACTGCAAGAATGGGGCCCTTTCGGCAGATAGAAGGTTGAGCTATGCGATCAATTCTCTCCTAAGGTGAGTCTTGATGGAAATATGGCGACAGCGTGCCAGATGTGGTTTAATCAAATGGTCATAGGAGTTTGTGCAGCCTCTCGGAAGGCCATGATGAGTTTCTGTTCCGGTAATTGCAAAGGAAGACACGAAACTCGACTGTTATCATTTGGTCAGTCACCGTCATACTTGACTCAACCTGAACACAGCAAGCTCTCGAGTCAACTAACTGGCAACTTGCTGATATGCGAAGTTCTGTCCCTTGTCGAGCAGTCCAGTAGCAAATGTATAATGCGAGGAGATATCAAACTCGATTGTGGTGGTAAGTAGGTGGTGGTGGTGGAGGTGGTGGAGGTGACTGACAACGCTGGCAGGTATCGTGGGCACAATATATTTTCCCGCTGATTGAGAGCTCATTTTGTGATTTCGAGCGTTGCAGAGTGACATAGTGCTCCAAAGAAAGATAGATGATTCTAAGCCTTATCATTATAGTGAAGGAAATGTTGCTTTAAATGGGCAACGTATTCTGGTCAGGCTATCGATCGATACAGGGTGATATGAATTGAGTTTAGGGTATTGGTTATGAAATGCGGTGTGGGTGCACGTGGCTATAGGTATGAATGTCCATGTGTATATGCTACAATGTCTGAGTCTCGCAATGAAGTAGTATAATAATATAGCAAAGGAAAGACGAAAAAAGACTATTGCCGCGTCCAGATGTGTAGAAGATCGAAGTTTACCTAGAAACCCAGCGCACTGTTACGCTAGAACGTGCACACCCCGCACCCGCCCGCCGGCGCGCTCAGCCCCGTGCCGCCCAGCGTGCAGGTCTGCAGCGCTGTACTGCTCGCCGCGTACACGCACGCGCCGCCAATGCCGCCGTCCACGGACAGGCCGGGGTTGCCGCTCATCGAGAGGACAGTCAGGTCTGGCGCGAAGCCGCCCGCGCCGGGCAGGGGGCCCGCAAGGCCCGTGTTGTCGAGCTGCAGCTCAGTGAGTGCGACGAAGGATGCGAGGGAGGGGAGTGTCGTGTTCAGAGGTGTGGACGAGAGATCGCTGAAAAGAGTGTTGGTTAGGACATGGAGGAACGACTACGCAAGAAGGGTGCTTACAGAAGTTGCAGCGTTGATTGGAGGGAGGCGCTATTTGCGACGTCGGACATTGCAGTTGAGGGAAGAGGTTGGTTGTTAATTATCCTGAAGAAAAGTTTAGTCAGATTGTGCACTAGAAGAAGGCAGAAGGGGAAGACTCACAAGCCCTGGATGGAAGAACCTGTTAGACCGCTGGGAAGCCCAGTCATCTTGGCGTTCTGCATAAGAACCACTGTTTGCAGCTCAGGCATGTTCACAATGCCCGTCGCGTCATTCCATGTCAGGCTCGTGTCCTGAATATGAATCGCTTTCAGATTCACAAGCCCCGCAAACGACGCCGGGATAGCGCCAGCAGGCAATGCTCCAGATCCCTCCAGCGCAAACGTTTCTAGGGCGGTGAGCTGGCCAAAGCTCTCGCTTAGAACGGAGGGAATGCCGGGTGTGGTAAGCTGCAGCGATGTGACAACACCCGTGCCGGCAGTGGTGTTGTCGGAGCAGCCAACACCGGCCCATCCGCAGAAGTTCGTGTCTTTCAGCCAGCCGCCAGGATTAGTGAGGTTCGCCTGTGAGGAGGTCGACGCGGCTGTGAAGATGTCCGCCAGTGCGCAGAACTGGAGGAGGGCAGTTGCGGTGGAGTTGTCGACGGACGATAGCGCGGGGGATGTGGGTGCAGGAGAGAAGAGGGGTGCGCAGGTGGAACAGGGGAATGATGAGGGTGAAATGGGTGCATTGAGAGTGTATTGAGATAGGCATGCGGATATGTCGCGCTGTGTTGCAGAGGTGGTGGCGGATGTGGACGTGGATGAAGTGGAGGGATGAAGGGACAGGATACGGACGAGGGAGAAGGTGGAAGTCCCTGCAAGGCAAAGAATGATAATGATGAGAAGAAAGAGCAAGCATCTGTTTCTCCGCCTTCTCTTGGTCTCCTTCGCGTCCGCGGGGTGAGGGTGCGGGTGTTTCGCTATATGTAGAGGCGGCCATGAGGGGAGGTCCTGCATAGGCATCGGGTAGCTCTCCTGAGACTTCAAATGACCCTGCTCGTCCTGGAATCCAAAGAGGGTACGCGCATCAAAGAGGAAACGCGTGAGGCGGCCTGATCGTGGAGGGGCAGCAGACACTTGAGGCCCAGCCTCAAGATCGCGCTCTTTAAACTTCTCCTTCTTGTCGATGCTGCTTCGTCGAAGAGTAGACAGGATTTTGAAAGGGGGTGGAGGAGATTCTGGGGAGAACTTTGATCTCTCGATCTGGATTTCCTCGAAGTCAACTGGAGGAGGGACTTGGATAGACAGGTGCTCGCGAAACTTTGAGCGGAGAGGTCGATGCGACTGTGACTGGTCGGAAGACAAGGAGCTTGTGCTAGCCGTTGGCTGGTGATAGTAGACGGACATGGTGGTAGTTGGGAGGAGAGTGCAGAGCAGCCATCATTCTCGCGTTCTTGGCTTGAAGAGCGTTGGTCGAGACACCGCACAATGTAGAACGGAGCAGACAATGAGCGCCTCTTGCATTTCCGTTTCCTTTTTTGGACTACAACTACCGATGTTCGACTTTGGGTTCCCAAGGCATTTCTTTTGTTCTCTTGTTCCTACGATGTTGTTGGCGGTGCATTGTCAGCGCTTGGACCCACCCAAGCCCAAGGCCGACAGTATTCTGGGGACCCTCAGTCGCAGTACAAGGGCTCTGAGCCTACTCGCCAATTGTAAGAGGACATGTAGACTATGGCTGTATCGGTTTGACAGCTCACATACTAGGGTCTGCCAATGATCTGACATCCCTTTTCTACAGCTAGAGCTCCGTTTGTCTTTGTAAAACGGCTTCAATTTGAAATGTGTCTTTCGGACTCCAACTGATCAGCCATGAATATTGGGGCCTACAGCATAACACCTCCGGATGCATATCACATCCGCGATATAATTCGGTTTGACATGTCATATTTTGGCTGGGCCAGTGGCCTAAGGCTTCTGAGGGCTCCGAGAAAATAGTACAAATGTGAGGGTATTATTGAGGAACCTTGCGACATGCGGCAGCCTCTATCTGTATGGATGGAGACGTGGCCCGAAAATACCTCCTGCTTGTGGCAGCCCTAGCAGATTGTACACATCTCAAGATTTTCGATTTTTCCTTCGCTTTCTGAATGACAGACAGCTTTGAGGCTAATGAATCATCAATGTGACACGCAGTATGCTACGGACATATGCAATCATCTCATTAGCAATTGATTTGGCACAACTAAAAGTTGACTGACGCACCTCCAAACTGCTCAGAGTATTCAAATGGCATAGGTCAGTCAAGGCTAAAATCCTCCACTTCAACGAGTTTTCTCAGGCCCGTCATCATTTCCCCATCCGCAGGAGTGATAAAGGCTGGTGGCAGCATGAGCCTGCGAATTGGTATACCAGCTGCTTGCAGCGTAGCCACCAGATGATTCAACTGCGAGTCTGGCACGCCGAGCCTAGGAGCTGGAATACTAGCTGCTTGTAGTGCATTCAGTTGAGAGGCTGACTGAGACTCCGGAACGCCTAGTGCTGCATTTGGTCCAGACACTGCGATAGTATGCAGTTTTTTCCAATGGAGGGAGACTTCAGCAGCGCTAGCCGGATTTCTTTCGATGGCACCTGCACCCATGGCGTCGAGGACGTGCCCCATTTCGAAACCAGGATCGTATCCCTGGCAAGTCAATCGCCTAATTTGGGGGAATCTGCTGGCAAATGCGCCAAGCTCCAAACGATTTATCGTGACGTCGATGAGGACAAGGTGCTGCAACAAAGGAAAACCAGCCTGCGACGACCCATCCAGATCGAAACCCATCTCGCTTTCGGAGAGCTCGCATTCAATGGCGAGCGTTTTCAATGAAACCGCCTGAAAGCATTGGGTGGCGCGACCATGGTGGTTTTGATTTATGCGTAAACAGAGAAACCGGATAGTGGACTGCGTTAGAGCAGGCAAATCTGGCACCTCTTCGGTTAAATCCAATTCGAGATAATCCAGTGCTCGCATTGAATTGAGAGCTTTGGCTAATAAGGCATGGTCATTTTCATTGTCAATGATGCAAACGAGTCGCAAGGATTGCAGATATCGAAAAGCATGCAGATTACGATGAATGAACGAGACTTTGATCCAATCCAAGTGGGCGGTATTCAGACGAGGAGTGCCACTTGGCAAAAAGCTCGTACTTGGAACAAATTCTACCTCCGAGTCCCAGATGATGTTGACGCCTAAGTCAATCGAGCGAAGAAGTGGAGCCGGGCGGCAACAGATTTTCTCAGCAGTTTTCTCAACAGCCCATCTGTTGGCATCCTGGATGCAAAGATAGCGGCAGCGATCAAAATGGGTATGAATGAGCTCGAACATGCGTGCCAAATCTGCACCACCATGTTTAAGTTCCCCTAAACGAAGTTGCCTGATGTAAATATCTATCGGCGCAGACGAAGATCTTGAAAGAAAGGCGGAAGCAATTTCCGCCGCTTTCTGCAAATTTTGGGAGAGTGCAACTCGAAGAGGCTCTTCAATCTCCGCATCCTCTGGAAGGAATTGGCGCCCGAGGTCCCAAAAGATCGTGTTCCACAGGCGTGGTGTTGTCAGCGCGATACTACGCCAGCTATGCGTAACGTGGGATACTAGAGTCGCGAATTGCGACTTGGGAAGGTCGTCAAGAAGGACTCCAGTCTCGAAAATCATCCCGAGCACCTCGTCGGGGAGACTCGAGATCGGTGCGTCCACGTTCTGCAACTCGTTGAATTCAAGCTGTATGGCATTCTTCTGTGCGTCCAGCTCTTCGAGCTGGAGCAAAAGTTCGCGCCTTGCTGTTTCCAATTCCTCCAAACGTTTAACTAGGAAGTGATGTCGATGTCGCCGGCTCGGGTCCTTGTAATTCATATGGTAGGGCATGATCGACTACATTTCATCTACGAGTAAGTGAGATGACGTTATAGCACTTTTGTTCGACGTACTAGAGAATGCTGGATGAATTGTGGTCTCGAAAGGCAGATGGGGGGAGTACGGCGCCCGCCGTGGTGTGCGATGAAGGTGTATAAGTGATGGCTGTGAACTTGCAACCAAACCGGGCCTTTGAGCCCGAGACTCTGACAGTTGGCGGAGTCGACTCGAGTCAATTAGTATCAGCCAGTGAGCACTTTGTATACTTCGGTGTTGTTTGAAGCTGCACAATGCATGTCTGAAGTTAAGGGGAGCTGTAGGTCGACGGTGACCGTCAGCCTGCAGCCTTCAATTGATTTCGTCTTGAGGCGAAGCGGGTCTTTTCTGAAGACTCACTCCCGTCTGTATCCCATCTCCAACCGCGATGCCCTTCATTCCCGGGCCCAATCCATCGCCCAACGTGCGCGCAGTGGCAGCGTGGCTCGACGGCCTCGAGAAATGGAACATCGACGCGATTATGGCCCCCATGGACGACACGCTTGTGCACTCCATCGCGCCCGCCTCGCTTGGGCGGCCCGTCCGTAACAAGGCTGAGTATGCAGCATATTTTTGGGCAATCTTGCCTATGTTCGAGACCTTCAGCGTAAGTGCGCTCGCCTTGGTGGGCGGGCTCCCTTGCTGACCGATCCCGCTAGGTGGACGTGCTCGATCTGATAGAGTCGCCTGAGAAGGTCGTGATCCACGCGAAATCGAAGGGGCGCTCGGTTTTTGGCACGCCATACGCGAACGAGTATGCGGTCTTTGTCGAATTTGTCGATGATACATCTGGAAGTGGGGAGCGCAAAATTAGCAGACTCACAGAGTTCGTTGATAGCGGGTACTCCAAGGGCTGGTTTGAAGGAGAGCAGGCGAAGATGGACGCGCGTGCGGCAAAGGCATCATAGACTGTATGTGTATTCAATATAGAGGGGATGGGTGTAAAATAAAATCATGATGTACAACATATGTAGCGATTCAATCAAGGAAATTGGGGTGATATACAAAGGCAGGCAAGTAAACGCACGCGTAAGGTAGAGCTCAGACCACATAGACGTTCTCCGTGGGCACCTTGTATCCGTCTAGCTTGCGGAAATACTCGATCCTCGCCTGGCGCTCAGCCAAGCGGCGCGCCTCTTCCTCCTCGTCCGCCTCCACGTCCTCCGCCTTCACTTTAGACTTGCCCTGTGCCTTCGAGGACGGCTTCGCGGTGTACTTGGACCGGATGCGCCGATTAGTATTCGGGTGCACGTTCTCCTCCTCGTCATCCTCGATGTCAGATTCCACAATGGCCGGTGCATGCTTGCGCTTAGGGCGGCGCGGGAGCCGTGCCTCCAGCGTGCGCGCAATCTCAGCCGGATCCGACCCGAGCGAGTCCCTGGGAGTGCGCTTGGCCCGCTTGCTCGGGCGCTCCTCCTTCGCCTTGCCTTTACCCTTCTCTGCAGCCTCCGCGCCGGCCATAATGCCCTGCGAGATCTTCACGGGCGACGGGGTGTTCAGGGTGCTCTCCTCGCCGTGCTCGCCGTCGCCTTCGTCGAAGTTGAGCGTGCGCTTTGCGCGCTGGCGGGGCGGCGGTCCCATGGGGATGGGTGTCGCAGCGGCATGCGCCGAGGGGCCTGCGTCCTTCTCTTTCCCTTTCGCGGTGGCAGTGGCAGACGCTGCGCGCTGCCGGGCGGCCTTCAGCTTCTGCTCGGCCGCGGCGAACCCGAAAGGATCGTCCTGCGGGACGTCGGGGCGCCCGTCAGCGTCCGAGAAAACATACGGGTCCGACATGATGGGCTCGATGTCGGGGTACGGGTAGTGGCCCTGGGGGTGCTCTGGGGAACGCCCGAAGGCGGGCAGGTGCGACGAGGTGGACGGCGGCGAAGACGGCGGGAGGGGCGAGGGCTGGCGCACGGGCGGGGCCGTAAATGCGGGCATGGGGATGGGGGGCTGCGAGGACGGGTCGAAGGGCGAGCCCGCTGATTGCGAGGCCGATCGAGGGACGGAAGCAGGTATGGGCACTCTCACGGCGCTGGGCCTGGGCTTGTGGGGAGTGGGCGGGCGCAGAACGTGCTCGGTGATGTCGCGCAGCACCATGCCTGGGTTTTCGGATCGCAGGCTGCGCTGCTTCTTCGCCAGGACTAAAGCGTCTTTTGCAGGCGCTTTCGCTTTCGCCACTGCTTTCCCTGCATTTATTCCTTTGGCTTTGGGCTTGGGCTTCAACACCGCCTTCTTCACAACTATCGTGGATTCTGATTCGGGGTTCTGCCTGGTGCTCCTCGTCGTCCTGGTTTTCGCTGGGACGGGCTTCTTGGCCTGCTTGCTGATAGCGGTCTCTATTGTCGTTGTGGTGTCATGAAGCGCGCTGCGCGTTCGAGGAGCCATGATTACAGCGCTCCAGATGGGTTTATCCAAAGGCAAATCAAGAAAGTGAAAGTATGCAAGATGAGAATGTGCAAATGTTTGCAAGCTAGGTCGTCAAAGGTGGGCGTAGGGTGTGAAGAATGTGACTGTCACAAGTCACGCGGCAACACAATCAAACAAACAATGTCGGATGTTTCCGAACAATGAGTCGGAGTCACTCACTTTCACCATAGTAGTACTGGTCAAGCCTTTCGACTCAGTTTGCCCTTCAACGTGACGTGCTATGTGATATGTTCCATGCCGTCAATGTTCACCTCCTCTGACACAAAGTTTCCTGACATATCTGCATCAATCAGAGTCTACGGCTATGTCAGACCTTGATGACGCAAGAGTCCCCTCTGGTCACCAAACTATCATAGGCATCCGGGGATATCATGGCTTATCATAATCTCTCGCCTCGGCTCCGCAATTTTCCCTTATTCTTAATGGTCCTACAGGGTCCTACAGGGTTACCTACCCTTCGAGCCATCAGGCTAGTCCCTGACGTCGTCGATCTTGATGTCGACGTAGCTGTGCCGCAGCCCAAGAGCCCGACGTGTCTATATCAACTAGTACTGCAGCATTAGACTCTACTCTGTGATATCAACTGAAGCTGCTTCCCTATTTGAACAACGGGTCTGCAGGACGCTATGTCATTGTCCAGGGGCTGCGACCGGCCGCAGGCGGATCTCCCGCAGTGTCTATTTTTACTTCAGATCATCACTCTCGTCCCCGAGTTCTCCTACTTCCCCGCTAAAGAATATTTTTGCCCTTGTTGGTTGCACCGCCTCGGTTCGCGGAGCCGCGATTAGCAGCCACAGGCGGATCGCCCGCT
This sequence comes from Athelia sp. TMB, assembly GCA_014898675.1. Lineage (NCBI taxonomy): Eukaryota > Fungi > Basidiomycota > Agaricomycetes > Atheliales > Atheliaceae > Athelia > Athelia sp. TMB. The sequence continues at coordinate 46,270 of JACXVL010000385.1, forward strand.
GCCACCTCGGTAGCTAATCTTACTGTTTCCCCACCAGATGGAAGAAAGCATCTTAGTCGTTGTTCTTTGATGGGTAAGTAGGAGTAAGCGACGATATCGCATGCTCAAACCTGATTGCAAGCTGGCTAGCTACGGATAGAGCACGGCACGCGATACTCCTCGCCAACTGTGGAAGCCCCAAAAAATTCGTATAAAAGCGCCCTTGAGTCTGCCTCAAAGATCCTCAACATTCCTCACTCGTCATACCATTGTCCAGCTTGATAAAATGTCTTTCGAGCACACTGCAATCATCCTCCTCGGCCCCTACGACGACTTTCCGCATGCCAACGGGAAGATGTATGCGCCCCTGCGCGACAGCCTCGCATCCACGAACACCATCGCCAACGTCCAGGAGCTCGCCATGGCGGCGCGCATGGCGCAGGTGCCGATATTCTATGGCATGCATCCGCTGCACGGTCACGGCCAGCGCAACAGATGGAGTGGCGCCGGTTCTACAGCGGTACCTGGCGACGCTACCGGAGACGAAAGCTGCGAGGCTGATTTCTACGATATCCTCGAACCCAAGCCCAGCAACGGAGATGTTGTTTCCGAGCAACACTGGAATCACAGGTACGCGACAATAACAGTTATATGCGCGCGTTTGCTTACAGTGACCTGAACCCATTTAGTGCCTTCGCGAATACGGACCTCGACTCCCAACTCAAGAGACGGAAGATCACAAATGTCGTGATTGCAGGAGTCGCGTCCGAAACATGTTTGGAATCCACGGCACGATACGCATATGAATTGAGCTATCGTGTCACAATACTGTGCGTTTTTCTTTTGCTGCTTTGCGCGAACATCATGCTAATTCCACGCAGCGCTGATGCGACAGCGAGCACGGCCACGACAGCAAAGGACACGGCAGCAACGCTCACCTGGCCGAAGACTGTGCACGAGGTCATCACTGTCTCGGAGTGGGCTGGCGCCCTCTTCCACTACTAGAACAGCTCGTCCTGGGATGGAGTACAAAATGCCCTGCTAGGGCTGGGGCAGGATTAGAAATTGTCCTGAAGGTCGCTTGAGTTCATCGAGTATTGTATATGTATTGCAGACAGCCAGTCACTTATCATTATCTATTTATTGACTATCGGACAGTGTCAGACTCAAGTGTTGCGTTGTTTCACATATCTCAAACGCCATGAGATTTGACTCTTGATGGTAGCTGCATACAGTCGCGTCAATTGCTCTCTAGCGCCGGTCCCGCGCCTGTGCGCACTGCGCTCTCGTCTACAACCACCACATCATGCCTTCTTTCCTTTTCCGCCTGCTTGCTCTGCCAGTTTAATTCGCTCCTGGGCGAACCACTCCTTGGAGTACGCGCTGTCCACAAATTCCCTCATCCTGCAGATCTTGCGTTCCCCTCCTCCTGTCGTCGACTCGCAAAAGTCGAAATACACGACGTACTCATTGGCATATGGCGTTTCGAGCCTCGAATGGCCCACAGAAGATGCATGTATGATAATCTTGTCGTCCTTTTCAGTGAAATCGTGCACCGTCACCTAGAGACATTTGGTCGCTTAACCCACTGCCATCAAGCTACGCGGACCAGTTCAACCTACTTCGAAGTCCGCAAAAAGCGGGATCACGCCGCCGAAATACGCCTCGTAATCTTTCTTGCTCATCGCGGGACGCCCAAGGGAGGCGGGAAGGACTTGCTGTATGAGTGTGTCGTCGAATACGGCCATGATGCTCTCAAGATCCCAATTCTCAAGGCCTTGTAGCCATGCTTGGAACACGCACGCATTGGCGGATGCATCGGGACCGAGCTTATAGGGCATCTTCAAAGCGGATGGGCGGAGAAAGTGGGGGCAACGAGTGGAATAGGCTGGGATATATAGTAGCGGATGGTACAAGTAAGCAAAACTGACAATAGAAAGACATCTAATCAGAAACCGATCTCTAACGGGGCCGCAAGCCTACCGCGAGGGCGACGGCTCAAGCCTGCTCATCCTGTTGCTGGAATGCCCGCTCCTCCTCCCGTTGGTCCCCAGCGTCTCTGCCCTCGGCCGCGCAGTCGTATACTGCGCTGCTTTGGCATCCGCTAGACGCTTCCGCTCCGCAGGGAAGAAGCCCTTGCTCGCAGAGCTGTCGCAGAACTCTTTCACCGACTTGATCTTGCGCTCGTTCGGATCGCCGGTGGTAGAAGCAGTGAAGCGCAGCACGTACATGTACTCTTGCTCATACGATGTCCCCGTTACAGATGTTCCTTTCGCCGACGCCTGCCTTTGTCAGAATGTAAGCGCTGACCCGCCGCAGAGAGCACTCACATGTATGACGATCGTGTCTTCCATCTCAATAACCTCGTGTATAGTCCGCTGTAGTTTCGATTTCTGCGGACCCAAAGTCAATCGTGTTGTGGGAAGTGACTATTGCGCGGCTTACCGGTTTGCTGCTGCCCGGTGCATTGAACATCTCCGCTATGCCGTGAATGTACGCGCTCAGGTACAGGCTCTTGGTGAGGACGGGCCGCATGAGGCTCTTGGGCAGGATCCGATGCTCCAGCGTCTCGTCAAGCGTCTTTTCCAGTGCCTCCTCGTCCCACTCGTCCAGAGCCTTCATAAACGCGAGCGCCGTGGCGAGGTTTGGTGACGGAGAGCTCGGAGTCGTCCATCCGTCAGACATGGCCAGTTGAGAGATTGAGGGGGATAAGTTATGGGATAAAGGATATGGACGCGAGATGTAAAACAGACGAGAAAGAACAAGAATGCTGAACGCTGAACAGCTATAACTTTAAGACGACGGGTTACTTATCGGCGATTTATGACATCGGCTGCGCATGAGGCAAAAAGCCAAAGGCAGCATTTACATATCCTACCTTCCGTCATTCAAGAGCTCCGAAGCACCCAATCAGTAAACCGCGCCCCTGTTCCTTCATCAGAACGCTTCCAGACGCTTCCGGTGCCTTTGGAAGATACTTTTGCGATACGATAAGATGCATCGAGATGGCCAGTAATGGCCGCGAATGTTCGGCTACGCTAGACTAGCTCAGGTTCTACTCCGCTATTCAATTATGTGACGCGGGTGGGGTCGGGCAACAGCCAAGTAAACTCTTTTCCAGGGTGTTCAATGAGTTCGAGCGGGTGCCACGGGAGTTTGAAAACAGGTAATAGACGCAATGCATCATGCTGTTAATCACGCGCTATGTCCGCATCCGAAGTCGCCGGTACCGCAGCTAGCAGCCGTTAGCTCTCCCCGCTTATTCCCCTTTCACCCTTCTCATTTTCAATGGAATGGTCCCACACTCACAGGTCCAGCAATCATGAATTCATTTGCGGGCACCCTAAAACCTTGAGTTTATCTCTTTATCTGATGGGCGAAAGTACGTTAATATCGAGGGTGGCACGACCTGTAAGATGCCATCCCAGTGACGTAGAACGAGTGATTAGGTGCAGTGGGCTGCAGTGGGGCAGCTTTAGGCGATCAGGCCCATCAGTTGGGTGGCGAATCGTAATATTAATTAATTGGTGCAACCAGTGCAAGCCCGACAGGCTGGCGCGATGACGCAGGGGGTCAGAGAGCTCCTCAGGGGTAACCAAGGCTCAAGCAGGAGCCCGGGGAGGCCGAGTCAGAAAATCGCCTATGAGAAGGTTTCACAAGAGGTGCTGGAGTGAGTAGATTTGGCTCCTCAATAATGTCAGTGGCATTCAGGGCTAGGGGGCTGTGGCACACCCTGTCCAAGTCCTGCAACAGATACTGCCCACGCCCTGCTGCCTAAGCTTCGTAAGTACTGATGTGCCTACTGCCAGAGTTGAAATGGAAGCGAATTAGAGTGGAGCCAGCCAATAGGGATTCGATCCTGTTTTTTGACAAGCTGATTGTTGTGGCACAGGGTCCTGCATCTGCCGAGCATGTGCCAGCTGGTGACCAGGAGACGTGTGGCAGCGCAGATCTTGAACGCGTCAGGAAAGGTGAAGGGAGGGGACCTTGGGGGGACCTAACTAACGGGGTATTGCGGCAGTACAGCTGAACTTTATTGCAGGTCCGAGAAATCTCGTAGATGTAGATGGAAACGGTAGAATAATCTGGAAAGCCCAAGTCTAGAGCAGCACGCAAGCACATAGTCAATGGTGAAATGATGGATTGCTGGAGAACCTCACAATTGCGCCAAGTTCACTCCTGAGCTGCTGGCTTCTTCTGCCGTCTTCGCTTCTTTCTCGCCGGACTCTCGTCACCTGGCCCTTCCTCCCGCGCATCGTCCTGTTTTCCGCCGCCAGTTTTTCGGCCCTCTTCTTCGACTTGTCCCTCGCTAGCCTTCATCTTCATCCGCTCTTTCTTTCCTTTCCTCTTTTTCACCGGCTCCGCAGCAACACCTGCACTCCCACCGCCATCACCCCAGCCCGGCCCGCCACCCGTCCGCCCAGAAACCGCGGCCTTGAACTCCTTCAATCTGTCTCCGCGTGCCTTATCCCAGTTGTTGTCCTTCCTGTAAGGTGCATATTTTTTCACGCTGAGGTATTGATTCAGCTCGGCGTCGGTGGCCATGAGGATCTCTGCAGGGGTGAGCGCAAAGGACTGGGGCTGGACGGAGGTATACTTGAAGCGAGTCGGCATATCGCCGACCTGAAAGGGGTTTAAGTGGTTAGGGTCCAGGAGAAATAAGACTAGATCAGGGAGGAGCGTACCATGTCGTTGAAATCAAGCCCGTAAATTTCGTCCATGTACTCGTCCAATTTACGTTTACGCATCTCCTCCGTCCCATCCCACTCTTCCTCGTCGTCCCGTGCAGGCTGAACGTCGGCATCCATGGCATCCACATCCACGCCTTGATCATCATCCTCGTCGGCTTTTTTCTTTTTCTTCTTCTTCTTCTTGTCCTGCTTTTTGGGCGCGAAATCACCAATGTCTGACATAGGAATATCGCCGATATCAATGTCATCGTCCCATTCCGGTTTGTCGTCTGCAGTCGGCTCATCGTCGCCGTACAACCCAGCCATTTGCGCGTCGTGTGCGTCCGGATCCCATTCCGCATCCAAGTCAAGTTCCTGTAAGGCTTGAGATTGCGCACATATGATCAGCACAGGTCAAGCGGAACAGCAAGTCAAATGTGGAATACCTTTCGTCTCTTCCAAGTTCACCCCGCCCTCCTTCCCAATACGCTCGAGCTTCGCGCGCAACTCCTTCATTTTTAGCCCTTTGAGGCGCTTCACCTCTTCGCGCTTCTTCAGCAGCTCTTCCTCCTTGCGCTCCTTCCGCCGTTCACGCGCCTCTTTGCGCGTGGTGTCCTCGCGCCGAACGAGCGAAGGCAAGTTTCGCGGGTAGCTTTTGATGGTCGCTGCGTCCCTGCAAGCACAAACAGTGTAAGCTGGTCAAAATGAGCGATTAGGAAGGGGCTTACGGTTCCTCGAAGCGGAAGTTGTACGATGTCTCGAACCGGTCGGCCACTTCGTCGAAGTCTTCGTCATCGGAAAGTGCTTTGTGCCCAACGATGTCCACTCGCCCACTGGGTGCATCATCGTCACCGTTGAGAGATTCTTTTGGCTTGGACGAGGAGGGGCCCACGATGTCCTTATATGTGGGCACGCGGTTCGCCGAGCGGTCTATCCAACCCCGATTCAGAATATAGCTGTAGATCATAGCGAATGGTGAGTAACAAATTATGCGCTGCTAGGAGAGATGTCGCACGTACTTCATTAAGAACTCCTGGTCCGTCTCTTGCGCCTTCTCTTTCCCCTTGCCCTTATCCTTCTTGCTTTTCTTTTTCTTTTTCTTCCCCTCGACCGGTTCAGCTTCTTTGTCTTCCTCTTTTTCACCTTCGGCCACCCGGGCTCCGATTACGTCTTCTTCAATCGTCACCAGTCCCTCCAAATCCTCCCCCACCTCCCTCTGCAGAAAATCGCGGTATTCTTCCTCGTCGCGTTCCCTTTCATCCTTCGTCTTCTCCCGCGGGACGAATAGGTTGTCGTCGTCATCGTCATCCGCAGCGCCTTGGAAGACGGCGATGGTTTCGGAGCGCAGGGCGCGCTGCTCTTCCGCGTGTGGGAGGGCAGCGTGGTGTTCGGGGGTGGGTGAGCGTGATGTAGTGCGCAGGGCAGAATCCAAGGCCGCTTGGCGCATCGTCAGCGGCTTGGACTGTGTTTGGGCTTGTCAGTACGATATTCAAATGAACCGTGTAGCTTCCACGCGCCTTGTCTTTGTCCTTCCGCGCACGCGGGGTCTGCTTCGTCGCAGCGATCTTCTTCTGTTCCTCTGAGATTTCGAAAGATGTAAGAACGGCGGACTGAAGCTGAAGCCAGACTACCACATACCTTCGAAGATGCCTTTCTCCGCTTGATAGATCTCGGGATCCTTGCGCTTGATTCGCGCAAGCGTGCGGAGGATGGCAGCGTCCACGGCGGGGGTGAGCTCCTCCCCATCTTCGTCCTCTGACTCGGCCTCTTCCGAGTCTTCCTCTTCCTCTTCATCGAGGTCGGAGCCGTACTTCTCCTTCACTGAAACCAAGTTTGGAGGGTCAGGATGCAGGGCACGCGAGGAAAGCGGGAGGTTGGTGCATACGCTTTGCAAGCTCCTCTCTCTCCTTTTTGTACTCGAAGGCCTTCGCGTAGTGTTCATTGATCGTGAGGGTGTGGACGTCCTCGCCTTCGGACTCGTCTGAGGACAGCATGGTGCGGGGGGGCAAGCAAAATTCAGGAGAATGTGAACAATCAAAGCCTCCCAGTCAGATCAGATTTGAGTCCAGCTCTCAGATATAGTTAAACGAGCTCAAGATGTATAACCACTGAATACACTCGATATGAGAGCAGTCTCGATCGGACTGGTAATTTTCACGACATGATAGGGGGGTACCACGTGGCCATGGATGCTCTGCCATAACAATTTACTGGTTCATAATTTGAATCTCATTCAGGAATCAGCGCAGTGTTCAATGACAGAGTAGCCAACACGTAACCCCTAACTACAGGTTCGAAATTGGAGAGTATGCTGGAGTACGACGCGAGAGACTACCGATCACCAATAAAGCTTCTTCTTGACATTATATGCCATGGCATCTTGTAAAGTTTGCCATCGTCTCCTGCGAGCATAGGAATACATACACGAGACAAAAATAGATGCAATCTACGCGCTATTCAGGTGGTATCCGTATCAAGCGCACCGACATCAGAGGCCGCGCGAGCAAAGCTCGGCAGCTTGAATTAGACTATCGAGTTCTTGCTCGATTTAAGTATGCATCATTCCGACCTCGAATTGAACCTAACCTCGTACCAAAGGAAGGTTAGTAAGATAAGTTGCAATAGATATGACAAGTCGAAATGTGCTCACGCAGTTCGTACATCACTACAAAAGGTGCAATCAACAGGGGCTTCCCACATTTGATGGCGTTAAAGAAGCGATCCAACTCTTCGTGGTCCGCATGTAGTAGCGGGAGTTGAGGAGAAGTATAAAGGCGTAGGCGCTTCAACGGCGATACCTGGAGACCACCGATTGTGCCTTCGTTGCGAAACAGAATCATTTTTGCGAGAAAATCACCATCGAGCTCGGGGCCTTGAACGGACAATTCTTCCAACGCTGGTAATAAGCAGCCCCCACCACCCTGGAGGCAAACCATTTCTTCCAGCACGGTTGACGTACAATCAACTGCTTCCCAGCACATGTCAAGTTCGAGAATGGACAATGTGGGAACTGCGGATAGGCAAGACACCAAATCCGGGAAATAGCCAGGCTTGTGGTATTGAATTGTAAGCCGTTCTAGTAAGGGTGACGAGGCTAGAAAAGCTGACAATTGCGGCGACTCCAATGATGAGGCCGATGTGAGGATTTCGAGCGATTTCAATTTGGGGCAGCGAATCTTTGCGCATAGATTCTGGATGTCACAAGGCATCAAAACCTTCAACGAGATCAAACGATGAAGGATGAAGGGCCCCAGGGATGATTGATCTAAAATCTCGTTCTTGGATGAGTGGAGAGTGAGGTTCACGATGTTGATGGATAGGTCCAAGATGGCTAAGAGATGTGGCATTCCACCTACGAGTATTTCGAGAGTCTCTAGCTGACTCCAAGGCAGGTAAAGGCGTGAGGGTTTGATGACAGATTTGAGGTTAACGTGGCGGAGGCGAGGAGAAAACTCGAAAATGTCGATAGGTTCAATGTGATCATTGATGATATCGAGTGAAAGCTTTTCCAACCACCACAGACGATGCCTGACGGACCCAAAACGGCTCAAGATGGATGCCGATGCAGGAAAAAAATCGAGCTCCTTCCACCTGTCGCAGTATTGAATGGCCTTGGAAGTAGCTGGCCATGCTAAAATGACACGACCTGTGCGCCTAAGCTTCATGCGGATAGATAGCGGGCTACTCTTCGCATGCGACAGCCAGCTCTCCACTATTGAAGGATGAATGGCCTTGGATATAGTGAGCGATGCCCATAGGTGCTGAGACGAATACGCAAAGTCTTTCCAGGCGGTACAGACTCGTGTCAAAAGCAGAGGTGCCCTTTTGATACTGAAACTAGATCGCTCAGTCGAAACTGGGAGGCAAAGGAAGAAAATATAAGTCAGTATTTCCGCGGGAAGACGGCGAATTGGGGAAAGGAATGATTTATGATGAGATAGTATTTGCTCCATCGCCTTCTGCTTTTGGAGTAGCTCCGAGAGTTTTGTTTGCATTTCTGTGATCTGTTCCTCGATCTGAAAAAGCGTCGATTGTGCATCTGACACCAAAGTTCCAATACGGGTGTACTCCTGTGCATCTGGAGCTTGCCAAGTACGCCATAGACTGGGGGTCGGAGACGGAGGTATAGCTACATCGTCGGATATGTAACCCCCACAGTTGGAACAGGTTGTGATTTGTCCCATTTCTCGCGTTTGGTCCGAAATATTTTCAATCAACGAATCTGATGGGATGAAAGGGATCAATAAATTGTTGAGTGATTCTACGAGAGTTCTCGGCATTTAGCTCACCTTTGCACACGCAGGTCGAAAGTCGAGAGCACGGTGGCTAGCCGCAGGCAATTGTGTGCGAAAGTTCAATGTTTGCGCATGTTTGACACCAGCCTCGCCTATTAACACCTAATATTAAAAGTCAAGCGTCTTTCGCAGTGTTGACTCTCTATCATTGTCGAGGATCAGGAAGCTCACAACAAGCTTCATAACAGGCAGTGACATCTTCAAGAACCTCAACACACAATTGCCAACCATTCTCAAACTACCTGTTACGCAGATTCCAGATACTATTCGCCAACCATTCACCTCGGGCTTGTAATCTGGCATTTGAAATGTCCTCCTGAACGTTTGTTGTGCTATCCGCCTTGTCCATCACATATACCCAGCCGTAAAAAACTGCACCAAGCTACGGGAAGCTCTAACATGAGCGCTAAACGTCGCCGGCTCGAGCCCCCATATCTTACCACGTTCCCTCCAGCGCGTGGTAGTTGCAGTTGTTGATACGCAGCTGTATCATTGCCATGGTATTAGAAAAGTGGCGGTTGACCGGCTTCTTGCAGTGCGATTACCTGTGAATCTAACTGCGAGTTTGGGATGTGACTGGAGCGAAGGGAAGTGTTGGTAGCGCGGGCAGGATTCCTCTTAATGGTGCGTGTCCCCATGATGTCCCCATGACAAGCCAAGCGTTCAATCCCGTGAATATGCAGATGGTCGCATCGACTTTCAAAAAATACATCTGCACGTTGACAATGATCAGATGCCGCAACGGGGGAAAGGCATGTTGCGGTGGCCCTTCTGGAGTTAAACCAATGTCACTCGTGGGGTGGCCCGCACATTCGATGGAGAGCGTAGTCACTACACTGCTCGAAATCTTTGAATATCTGTTTCGTGGCTGTAAGAGCTAACGAGGTGTAGAGAAAGAAACCCGATGGTGGGCTGTGCCAAAGCGGAGACCCCGGAGCAATCTATGCTCATGTCAATATTAAGTCACTCCTTCGTCTCAGTGTATATCATTCTCACCTTTATCGCCAGCCTCAGGTGAGATCCGATTATAACACTTGTGCCAATCAGGTCTTGGGTGCATTAATTGACGTGCATTTGCCTGCACTCTAGGGATAACAAAGTTTATATCTCAAATGTCGATATACGCGAGTCCTGGTGTGATATGTGTGCCAGTTTCAGGTTCCCGAGACTCGGACAAGCGGTCCGGCAGGGCCTGGCACTGGCAGGTATCGGGAATGAAAAGGAGACTCGTTGAGTGCATGGCCAGTGACTCAAGAGATATCAAAAATAATTGACGGTGACAATTCTCTCACACTGCATCCAATCCTACAGACCAACCGGTTGCCGCGGACAGAAGCAAACTTGAACATTGCTTGAAAGTCCCCGCCACCTTCCACGGCTGGAGATCATTACACCTAATCACGTGGCTTGTGTTTATGGGTTGATGTCTCGAATTTCACATACTCGTAACTTAAACTTGAATCTGCCTCGTCCTCGATCCCGTTAGGGTCTCCTCTGGACATGCGGATTCCTGCGCCCCCCGCGTCACGCATGTCATTCTATCTGTTCAATCTCATGGCCAATATACATCAACAGGCTGACAGGCATCTGGTTCAACGCTCGCACACGGTGTTCATCTCGGGCTGCAGACGACAGCTTTGCGCCTCTTTGCGCTCGGCGTCGCCCCTCGGTGGCTGGTGCACGTCACAATCAACCTAGATCCAGATCTTTCTAGGTGTGCTTTCTTTGCCCTAGTTTAGTAATGGACAGGTTGAATTTCCGTCGACTTTCGTACATTCTAAGGACGTGCCTGTCTTCCGGTGCCTGGACGGAGTCAACGGCTCTCCTTGCCTCGAGTTCTGCCTGCATACACGGCGTCCTACAACGATGATGCCATTTATTCCATTCAAACGGTCACCAATACTCTTTTGGGTGCTGTGCACCTGCTGTTTGCCTCGGACCGCACTCAAATCATCATGGATTCTGTCACCACGCTCGTACCTGAGGATATAACCGGTACCTGCATTTACCTGCACCTGCCACACTCTCTTCCTGGCTTCAGGGTCACGAAAATGCCGAGGGTAATGGCTGCGCGTGAAATATGCGTGTAATTTCGAACCGTCTGTTCAATTACAGTTGACACTGTTTGAACTGCATACAGCCTCTCTAACGACGGACTGTGGTTCCAGAAGGCTCCAGTTGGATTTGTATCTGCGATATTATCTTCGTCGGATGAAATCTTGCCCTCTGGAAGTGGTCCGAAGAAAGAAAGCGTTCATCGGACATGAACATTTGTCCAACTATGTGGCGTGCACGCTTGGGCCGCCACAGGCACGAAACCCGGCTACTACGGATATTCTAGTATTAGCTACAGGCAATAGTGAACTGCAGACCGTTCATCGGACGTCAGTCCGCGTCAGTACCAAATCTGCACTCTAATTCTTCTCGTAGCGATTGTGACTGTGAGGCTCCTTATCATCGTCTGATTCGCTGTCTCCCCGAATGATCTGCTGACTTGATAAACTCAGCACTGTAAACGACTATCAGTCGCCTTCGATCTTGATCGGTTGTATCCGTGCACTGTTGCAACCTTGTGCAGCGACGGTATCACACGGCCGACACGCACTGTGAATATAAAGGGCCCCATGCTGTCAATCAAATATAGCCGCGTATTCGTCCGTGGCGAGCCGAGCGAGGTTGTCTCCTTCTCCAAGCATTATTCAACTGAAAAGTCTACTCTACGAATGCAATGCTGATGACAGAGTTTCATACTTCACTGCCTGTTGATAGTGATATCTTTTATCTGTAAATATTTATGAGGCTAATCAGAAGACATGTTTCAACGGAAGCTATGGTGGGAATAGCACTTACTGACGGCTCAAGGACGGGGCGCCACGACCAATGCGGCGGGCCTCGAGCGCACGGTGATAAGGGCAAGATTAGGTAAGATGACCGGGATCTGGCAGGATGATTGCTGGTTTCGCTGGGGCGAGCTTCAGGCAGGCGGCAGGTTTATGCTATTGGTATATCAGAAACTTATATATGAGAGGGGGGTGTGTCAAAGGGGGAGGAATAAACAAGAAATGATATAAAAACAGGGACACGCAACGCAAAGGCTCAGCCACAACACCACCAGGTCCCGATTAATTCTCAGGCACCAACAGGTGGCGACGCCCAAACTTGTCGTCTCTGCCATATACCCATTCCTCCCATCATCGTCCCCCCTTTCCTCCCGTCGCCCTCCCGTTTACCCATAGTTCTCTCCTTTCATCCGGTCGCCCTCTTACTTTCGTATCTCTCTGGGTGAAATTCGATAATGCCCCGCCGACCGACTTCTTCGGCAGGTGGCTCTGCTCGTCCTTACACATCTGGAGGATTTCGTCCATCAACGGCCAACCATGGAATGGATCCAGGAGCCTACGATCACGAACCACAATATACGTATGGTATAGAGGAAGACGAGGAGGAGGAAGAGAGTGATACAGAGGACCTCTTTGCCTTCTTACCGCCGTCTACCGCGGACCAGCAACAACAGCACCAGGAGCACACGCAAAGTCAGGCCGCCAAATTCGAGCCAAACTACGACGACCTATTCGCTGCCACTCTACCCGCTCAGCAAACTGTCATCACTCCTCCTGCCCCAACCTTCGACCCCTACGCTCGTTACCCCGGTGACTCCACTATAGGGCCCTCATCCCTTGCGTCACTGTACCACCCTACTGCCCCTGTAGAGTCGCCGCCTTCGACAGATTCGCAGACTCCCCATGATGATCCTTACAGAATGCGGCGGATACATGGGCAGCCACCGACGACCTCGACCACTCGAGTTAGTGGAATCAGCTCCCGTGAGCTCCACGTCGGGCTACCTTCAAGCCCGGAAAAGACTGCAGAGGAGGGATACATGGTTGGCAGGCATGGTAAGAAGTCGTCCACGCTGGCGGATACCTTCAGTGGTATCAGTTTTTCACCGAGCATGATGGACAATGATAGTCGCGAGGGTTCGGTTAAGTGAGTGCATCCATACCCTGCCCGTATCATACGGGCACTAATTCATACGTAGGATGGAGTTCGACTTTGACGCCATCGATGAAGAAGACAGCCCGTACCCCGAGGTCCGGGCATCTGTGTCCAACATTGATGATCCAGACATGCCAGCGTTAACGATTCGAATGTGGATCATTGGCCTTACTCTGTGCCTGGTCAGTAACGCTGCCAACACATTCTTCAACTTCCGATATCCCGCCCCGAATGTTGGACCCCTCACCCTTCTCCTTATCTCTTATCCTATCGGCAAATTCATGGCCTACACACTGCCCATTACTACGTACCGGCTCCCTCGTTGGCTTGGCGGGTTCGAGTTCTCGCTCAATCCTGGTCCCTGGAATGTTAAGGAACATGTGTTGGTATTCATTATGGCCAACGTCGCGGTCGGTCCTGCCTACGCATTGAACATCATCGTTGTGGCGGAGAAAAATTACGGCATTGATATCTCCTTCGGATTCAGTCTCACCATTATCTTGGCGACCCAGCTGACGGGCTTCGGGCTCGCAGGGATAACACGGCGCTTCTTGGTATGGCCTGCGAGCATGGTCTGGCCGCAAAATCTCGTCGTGTGTACGCTACTGAACACACTGCACGCGGAGGAAGATGAAGGCAGCGGCGGTGTATCTCGTCTGCGATACTTCATGTATGTAATGGGTGGTGCCTTCTTCTTCTTCTTCCTCCCAGGTATGTGCTTTCAATACCTTGCGTACATTACTGGTCCTCACGCCGCACAGGGTTCTTGTTCAGGGCCTTATCTATATTCTCTTTTGTCTGTTGGATATGGCCAAACAACATTGTAGTCAACCAAGTATTTGGCGTCTACAACGGCCTAGGAGCGAGCTTTTTGACTTTCGATTGGACCGAGATCACCTGGATTGGCAGTCCGCTTATGGTCCCTTGGTGGGCTCAAGTACACGTCATGATCGGCTTCGTGATCTTCTTCTGGATCGCTGTTCCCGTGATGTATTACACCAACGTAGGAATTTTGTTTCTTATGTCCGTTCCCATACTTATCCGAATCGTGTGACAGACATGGAACTTTGCTCACTTCCCTATGTTCTCAGAGCAGGCGTGGGACAGATTCGGCGACTCCTATAACATCTCCAGGATCATCACCTCGGACGATAGGTTCAACGTCACTGCGTACAACCTCTATTCCCCGCTCTATCTGTCAGCAGGGTACTCGATGGCGTACTTCCTCGCATTCGCATTGGCGACGTGCATACTGGTACACACTGCCCTGTACCACGGCGCAAGCATCATCAACGGGTTGAAGCGCGTCAAAGTCGAGCCTGATGATATACATGCGAAGCTCATGCGCCACTATCCCGAGGTGCCTGACTGGTGGTACATGCTATTCTTCTTGTCCTTCTTCTGCATGGCCATTCTGGCCAACGAGGTGAGCCTAACTTCGATTCGAAATGCCCCCTGATAATTGACGCAATGATTACAGGTCTGGCATACTTCTCTCCCTGTTTGGGCGTTGCTGTTGTCTGTCCTGCTGCCTATTCTATACATTTTACCAGCTGGCTTTATTTATGCCATGACGGGTCAAGGAGTCAGTCATCTTGTTGCCTATCCGCCATACTATGCTGACTTGAGCTCTCACAGGTTGGACTAAACCTGCTCTCAGAAGTCATACCGGGCCGGTTACTGCCTGGAAATCCGCTGGCGAACATGATCTTCAAAGCGTACTCCGTGCAGACTCTCATTGAAGCCTCTGCGTTCGTGCAGGATCTGAAGCTTGGCCACTACGTCAAAGTGCCTCCCCGCGCCATCTTCGCTGGTGGGTCGTGTTCATATAGCTACCTCATTCAATACTGATCCATGTGTTGCAGCCCAAGCAGTAGCAACGATCGCTAGTGCATTCACCTCAATTGGGGTGAAACAGTTCCTATTCGCTAATGTCAAGGACATGTGTGCCATAAATCAGAAGGATGGCCTCACGTGCCCCCACAACACCGTTTTCTTCGCTGCTTCGGCCGTTTGGTATGCATCGTTTGCACCGCTCTACAACATCCGCTAATATATCTATCCAGGGGACTCATCGGACCCGATAGAACATTCGGGACGGGGACCATGTACCATCCCCAGCTGTACGCCCTCATAGTCGGCGCGTTCCTGCCTATTCCCTTCTGGCTCTGGCAGCGACGCTACCCGACGTCGTGGACCAAATTCATCAGCATCCCTGTCGTCCTGAACGGCGTGTCAAGCATTCCGCCGGCCGTTGGGATCAACTTCACGTCGTGGTTCGCGGTTGGGTTCGTCTTCCAGTATCTGATCCGGAGGCGGAATTTCGCTTGGTGGTCCAAGTTCAATTACATCACGAGTGCCGCCATGGACAGTGGCACTGTGATATCTTTAATCTTCATATTCTTCACGCTTCAAGTGGGTGGCATTCACTCTGGGTCCTGATCGATTCTAATATTTGTGTTCGCAGTTACCCAAGGGCGGAGTTAACTTGAATTGGTGGGGCAACGATGTTTTCGCTCGCAGTGCGTATCTCATACCTCGCCTCATCTCTCACACTGAACCATCCTCTTTTCAGCTCTTGATTGGGACTATTTCTCTTTCAAGCCCGTCCCCGCGAACGGGATCCCCTTAACATTATAGCAGGCGCGATGAGCGGTGTCCATTATTTTTGCGATTGAAAATGTGCAAATACTCCCTACCTTACCCATTCCCATTCCTTCACCACTCCCCAATGCGGCTGGCTGGCATGCTCCCTTCTGCTGTAGATACAGGACTGACATTCACCCCACCCCATTCGCTCGTCGCCTTGCGACGCCATATACGCCCATATATCGTCATCTTCCCGGTTCATTGGATTTAGTCTTAACTTAGCGTGCGAGTGTGGGATATTGCATACAGAGGTCATAAATGACATTGGTATTTCATCGAGTCGCAGATGTGTTGAATCGTTTCGCCCACGGGGATTAGTTCATCGCGGTAATCTTATGATTGAAGATTTCAGACAATCTCTTGCAACAGACGGATTCCAGCCTGCTGTCTGAGTGAAGATGATCGTTTCTCAGGAGATTCCTCCATTCTTGTATCCTCCCTATCGAGTCTCCCCTGTTTCTATCTTGCCGCAGACGGCGAGAACATGTTAGATTAGATTGCAGCAATGCGAATTTCGAAACGGACGAAGGAGCGTGGACGTGGTGGCTAATATAGTCTACAGGGGATAGGATGGATAATGCAGGAGATCTAGCGTCAATAGATAAGCGTGGAATAAGGATTACGAGCGAATGCGAGGCGGGTACCAGACCAAGTCCGAGATAGAGTAGGCGATAGAGTAAGAGCAGAGTCAATACGAGCGAGCCGATAAAAACCAAACCAAACCGAAACGAAACGAAAACGAAACCAGAAAACACCGCGCGCGTCACAGCGACCCAAGCGGGCGCGCCCCAAAGATCTTCCACCTCGCCCCGCTCCCCGTGCTCTTCGCCCGTGGGCGCGGGGGCGGGCGCGCAGGGAACGCGGCGACGCCGTCGGCCGCGGCGGCGCGCGCGGCGAAGTGCGGCTCCCAGTACGCGAGCAGCTGCGCGCCGTGCGAGTGGCTCGGCGGCGGGCACCACTGCAGCCGGACGGGCGCGGCGAGGGTCGCGGTAGAGGGGGCGTGCGTGGAGTATGGGTATGGGGCGCGCGGGGAGGGCGGGGTGTGGGGGTCGAGCGGGGGCGGGGAGGGGGAGGTGGGGGGTGGGGAGGATGGGGTGGCGTAGTTGTGTGGCGGGGAGGGGGAGTAGCGGGAGGGCGGGGAGGGCGGGGAGGCGTCGTAGCGGTGCGGTGGGGAGGACGCGTCGTAGCGGTGTGGCGGCGGCCAGTGCAGGCGCGGCGGGCGCTGGCGCGGGGACGGGGCCGGGCTCGGCTCGGCGCCGATGTCGTCCGTCGTCGCGCGCGAGAACTCCGCGAGCGAGTCGCCGTCCTGCGCGTACGGCCGCCAGCGCCGCTGCACGGACATGATCTGCGCGGTCGAGTCCGAGGCGAAGGAGCGGATCGAGGACGTCTCGGAGAACTGCGATAGCGGCGTTAGTACGCGGATCTGATATGATATGGGTTTGGGGGGTGCGCACGTCGTCGGGCATGGGGCACCAGCTGTATGCCGTCGAGGGCGTGCTGGGCATCTTTTGGGTGGGCGTGCGGCTGCCCGACGCCTGCGCGGGTGTCGAAGTCAGCGGGGAGCGCAGATCATTCAGCACCCGGGCACTCACGTCATCATCGTCCTCGGCATCACCGACCAGCTCCGCCGCGGGCGCCCACTGCACCTCGCCCTCCTCCAGGCTAAACGGGTCCAGCGAGTCGTCGTACGCATACTCATACACGGGGTCGTCGTCCGCCATGAGCCCGCGCAGGTACGACATGCGCAGCGGGCTCGCCGCGCGCGCGCTGAGCGCGAGCGCG
>JACXVL010000386.1:3572-28982 GCA_014898675.1 Athelia sp. TMB
GATAAAAACATTTTCCTATAATGTATCATGATCAGTCCTAGACACGCATTTAGAAGAAATGGCAATACCGGTTTGAGGTCACCATGTAGTACTCCCTGAGAGTGAACTGGCGGAAGATCAGTAGGGCTGCCGAACACAAATAATCGTAGCACTCACGATATGCAAGCCCCGACGCAACGTCACTAACCTATCGAACTGGGTCAATCACATATCCTATGCCGAAGAATAGACTTACAAGTTGCAGCTGAGCCAGTGGCAGCGATTGGCGTGAATTGGACATAAGGTGTTGATGAAGGTCACCATGCCTCATCCAGGGGGAAATCATTGTGAAGGGGGACCCCACTCCTAGATAGGGTTCATCCGTGACGATTCCATGCAGAGGAACGATATTTTCGTGTCTGAGTCCGACCCATACTGTTTGCTCGCGGATCCACCTCCTACAAATCTTGGTATTTTCGATGCTCCCTACCCGTATTTGCTTGATTGCAACCTCATAGAGTAAAGTTAGCGATACTCGCGTGCGCGCTCGCAGGAATAGCAAACGGCGAATGACTGACATACATGCATAGAAGAACCGTCTGCAGTGTGCAAAGTACCTTTGCGTACAGAAACTCTTTTGTCTGCGCCTATCTCATGTGGAGCTTGTTGGTATTCGATCTCGCCAGTGAGATCAGGCAAGGCGCACACAGTGCGGAGGGCGTATTGGACGGGACGGTCCGCACCGACTATGAGCAGCCCGTATGTGATAGGTTTCAAGGCAACGGAAGGCATTGCGGCTCAGCGGGGTAGAAACCATCGCTGAAGGATTCGCAACACGAATTTATACGCAGAGCAGAGAGACCACGGTGATGGCGGGTTTACGGATGAATTAAGCCGAAGTTCAATCGCGTAATAATGGCTCCGCACCTGAGGTAATTAGTACCTATCTTGCTGTTACCCGCTCGATCAACGCGGGATGGACAACATCCTGTCAACATTAACGTTAAACTGCAATGCACCCTACCTTATTTGCTCGATCTGCGCAGGATGGCCTGCGTGGCACCCAGCCGCCGCGAGCCCACTCGCTATCAGATGGATCAAGGCGGGATCATCAACCCCAATCCATTTTCAATGAATCATATCTCTTGGACCGAGTGAACGGTTCCACTGCCATCCCGCTCGAATTTGCGAGGCTTCCGAGTTTAACATACCGAAAGCTTTCCACGGAATCACTACAAGGGGGGTGCACTTATGGATCAAAATCTATAAAGGCAGCATCATTTCTCTGCAGCAACTTCAGCCTCAGTGGACAGGCACCTGTCTGGAATCCCGAGCTCTATCTGGGCGAAAGGCTTAAACCTCTTGACTTACCGCGTATCCAAGGCGTTCACCCCACAGATACATTACGTTTACGCTAGTCAGGGGACAATCTGTCCTGCCCAGCCACGTTCGTAAATCTCTTTGCTCTATGTCGGTTCAAACAGCTCGACAGCCTGAGCCTCCCATTTATGCTCGAAACCTCGATGATCAGCTCGAGTATGAGTCCAATGTCCACGAGTTCTGGGCCGAGGGAGCGCATAGCCGTGTATGCAGAGCTAGGTGGACTCCCAATGTGGAACTCGCAGTTGCACATTTCGCTGTATGTACTCTCCACTTCTCAGATATTTCTTACGGCTCGTGAACAGATGCTCACGTCAAAATCAGGTTGCAGTCAAGATGATCAAGATGCGGACAATGAAGAAAGGCGACACAAACGCCGCGCACTGCCAAAAGCTCAATAAGGCGAGTTCTTCATGGAGCCTCACTTCCAGCTACTAAAGCTTGGTTCAATATCCTCGCGGACAGAGATGGCGCCGAGAATTGAAGGTTTGGGCTAGACTTGAGCACGAAAATGTCGTCCCTTTACTTGGAATCACCACGGACTTTCCCTTCGCAGACACCTGTCCCAGCCCTGGGGCATTGGTGTCAATGTGGATGGGAAGAGGGAGTCTTGCGACGGCTCTCGAGAAGGGCATGACCGACGCAGCGTGTCTGAAGTTGTTTATAGATGTCGCTAATGGTCTTGCACATCGTGAGTTATGATGGGTGCCGGTGGTCGCTTGAAGTGCTGACGACTAGGTGGCAGTTCACTCGTTGAACATAATCCACGGCGATCTCCATCCAGGAAACATTCTCTTCAACGATCAAGGAAATGCCTGCCTATCTGATTTTGGGCTATCTTTCATTGACCCAGATTTCGTGGGCACATCCTACTGGTCCGCAACAGTCGGTGGTGCACTACGATGGCAGGCACCTGAGCTCACGGCACCCCAGGGCCTAGACAACATTGAGATCTATGACCCGAAGTTGACGTGGCATTGTGATATATATTCCTTCGGCATTCTCGTGCTATATGTACGTGCGCCATTGTCATTCGACTTATCCGCTCGTCTAATATTGTTGTAGGTCTTGTCGGGGGAATTGCCATTCCCTGCATGCAATGACTCCCAATTTGTCCTTCATTTACATTATCGGAGTCGGCCGCTGCGTCCTTCAGCACCCGGACTGACCGATTCTCGCTGGAAACTCGTCACTCGTTGCTGGGGTCGGCGCAACGAACCCACTACCCGCCCCACCGCGCACGAGGTCGTGGCAGCTATCGCAGCACTCAGGCCACATATCAATTCAGCCATGGGCACCTCAGTGAGATATTGATGGGCCTGAGGTATTCGGCGTTGCGAGAAGAGGGGGACACTGGGCTATTTATTACGATGTACTATACCGTTACGGCCTCGAGTTCATTCCCACGCTGTTGGGACCGGAATATTTTCCAATTGAACAATGAAATCAATATTCACCTACCTATTCCGCGTAATCTGGCGCTAGATTTAGAGGAATCGGGCGGAAATTGCGGCCAGGAAACTGACCAAAAATGCTTTGTGACGAACTTAAGGTCGTAAAGGTGCAGTGATAATAATTACTAGCTGTAAAGTGACACTCGGTGGGGACTTGCTGCTCGTTGTTGAGGCCAACCCAACGAACCCGAACCTGCCACCTGTCCCACCGCCGAGGATCTGGTCGCCACTGTTTCGGCGCTCTAAACACCCAAGACTTAACCCCGCCACCATTAACTCGGAGTCTCCACGCCCCTTCGATGTAAGATCCGCGCCGAAGCATTCTCAGTGAGTGAAAGCGATCTTGTGCGTGTCAGCATTCCGAACATTGTTTTTGAACAGAAGCATACACAAGCTCTTAGCTATTTAATTCTCATATCTGTTTTTTAAGTTAGACTCCACCCAAATGTATCCCTATTACCCTTGCAGCCCATTTCTGTCCGATTATTGAGCAAATTTTTCAAACGGAGAACCGAACAACAGTTCTGACCCCGCAGAAAGAAAAACGAACACCGGACCAGGACGTGGTCCGGCGATTTGAGTTCAGACCCTGTTTCTGGCACCAGAATAAAACCAGTGACCGCCACCCACCACCCCCGGGCCAGTTCTATTTGTTGCCAGAATTTCGTTCAGTTGAGCATATAGAAAATGATACCATTCATACATAGAACTACGAGCTACAGTGGTAATAAAGATATAGCTAATCACAATTGGAGCTTGTTCGGGTCGATGGCATGCCTTGGTGAGCGTGAGCAAGACCTGCCTGGGTAATGGTACAAATTAAGAACACAAGAATGAGTTAATACAGATGTATAAGGTTGCCTGCTGAATGCGCGCTTCCAATCAAGACCTTGCATTCTCCTTTAGAATCGAGAGCCATTCCGGATCAAACGAGGGTACAATATTCCGCGGGGTGATTATGCCTTGGCTTGGTACGACGAAAACATGCTGGCTACCATCGTCCGGATTGTCGTCAACCACAAGAATTTGTATACGCCGCTCTCCGGGACTAAGAGGGGGTACGTATTCGAACGTTTCGAGGACACAGGCGTACCTCTCGTCTACTTCATTCGCGGGGACAGCGAGTGCTTTGCGCACAGTGTGAATAAACTTTGATAATCGCCGAACTGGTGATATGACTTCTTCATGGCAGTTGAGGAAAATAACAAAGACGTCGGTCTCTGCATCTTGCACTGTCAGTGTGAGATTTCTCAATGAATTAACTGTACAAACCTGTACGGTTGGGTTGTTTTCGAAGATTCAGAGCGTGCATACCAGCAGCGGCAAAGTGAGGCTGCTGCTTTATGGCCCAGCCTTTGAATGTTGCTTGCCTAGCAGCCGGTTTCCAGGCATTAATTCCTATTGCGAGCTCGTCTCTGAGGCTTTTCAACCAATCCCCGTCTGCAGGCAATTGCTCCTCCATCGCCTTGGCGAATTTTTCGTCGAAATCCACAGGCATCGTGTTGAAAAATGGGCCGCGTCGGCCGAATGGGCATTCGTCGATTGTTGAGATACGTAGGAGTCCAGGACGGTGACCAAGCGCGATCTCTAAGGCTTCGGGGCCCGACAGTGACCCCTCGCCAGATGGCCCTTGCATTTTTGAGAAGGCGTCATCGTACATTGCGTGCGCTTCTTCCATGGGGACGCATCTGGCATCCCTGACTGTGCGCAGAAACATGACTTTCTTTTCTGGATCTGACTCTACGTATTCTTCGACGTCCAGCCATATCAAGAATGCATGGCTTTCTGCAATTGTTATCAGTAGCTATCCACAGGTCCGCTCATACAAGCACGAACCTATTATCCCTGGATTTTCCCATAGCCTCATGGCCCGGCCCGCTGCCTTGTT
The DNA here is from genome assembly GCA_014898675.1 of Athelia sp. TMB. Lineage (NCBI taxonomy): Eukaryota > Fungi > Basidiomycota > Agaricomycetes > Atheliales > Atheliaceae > Athelia > Athelia sp. TMB. The sequence goes on from JACXVL010000386.1 coordinate 8,274, forward strand.
GATGGTTCCACTGTTTTTTTCGGACCATCTTCGATGCGTTCTGGCCCTCTCTGCCATTTCCCAAGGCATGCGCTGGAATTCCGCAAGCGATCTAGCTGTACCCTCGCAGTGCTGCTTGTGCAGCGGCCAGTGTGACTTTTGACATAATCTAGACTGAAGATACGATGTCCGTAAGTTATCTTGGAAGCGAGCACCGATTCTGTAACGTACGCAATATCGGACTATATGGCACTTCTGGCAACGCCGAAGTGTCTGATCTGATCCCGGAAGGCAGCGGGGACATCTATCGGACCCAAGGACACTGTCATCGACGGTGTGGTTGGGCCGAAAGGGGTGCTTCAAGCACCCCTCGCATTGCTCGCCAACGTTGACAGGCATTGGAACCTATGCTGAAGATCGGTGGCAAGTATCGGTTCGAGCAGTCCACAGTTGCTTATAAGGACTCGGATATCATCCAAGCGCTCAATATATTTTTGTTGAATTTGTGTAGTGCAGGAGGTATAGCAGGTTTCCAGATAGTGGGAAGGAGACACAGTTACCATCCACGTGGTGCCGGCCCTTCTTCCGTCTTCCACAAACAGCGAGCTCTCTCATAACCTACGAGGCCCGCTGAAGCCAATGTCTGCGACCAAAGCTTGAGAGCAGACACTCATGTACCTCCCACCTAGCATCCGCTCCTACTGTCTATCCCTCGTCTCGAATCCACTCTTCCAGCAATTAGCACCCTTCGCAGTACTTTTCGTGGTCCCTGTCTTAGTCCTCTACGCCGCTCAGACTTTCAAGCGGCACAGGAGTCGGTTACTCTGGTTTATCGCCATGGTGTTTGAGAGTCTCGGCTTGCCGTTTGGGGCGAGCATGCCGTGGAACTGGGGGAGTTCTGGGCATGCGTCCGGGTCGAGTGGCCACGAGCGGAAGAAGTCTAAGAAAAAGCACCCACGGACAAGAGCAGACCAGATAGCTATGAATTTGCAGGCTGAGAGAGATGGTGCGTCATTTCTCGCTTCGACGAGCTCTGCTGAATGGCGATACAGAGCTATCGACGGACCCAGAGGTTGATGACGGTCATTACCCCGGCCTCATCAACATATCGGGTACCTACTGTTTCATGAATTCGACGCTACAGGCAGGCCCTAATATCTCAGACTGGCCTATTGGTCTGCTTACACCCGTTCCAGGCTATGGCATCATTATGCTACGTGCAGCCGCACATAGAGGCGATCCACGCACGAGCAGAAGCACTCGACGTGCCCACGCCTGTTATAGATGCACTACAGGATCTGCTACAAGGTGCGTTATCAACCCGCTTCATCTACGTACATCTGCTCATGTCACGGATATGCCCCAGATCTAAACACCCCCAACGCACGCCCATCCTCCCTCCGACCCGTCGACATGATCAACGCGCTCTCCAACCCCGCCCCTGGCAAACACAACTCCCTTTTCTCCTCTCGCGAGCACCAAGACGCCCAAGAACTTTTCCAGCTGCTTTCGGAATGCATCAAGACCGAGTCGGCCGCTGTCGATAAAGAGGGCTATCGTGATCGGGGGCTCGGAGGGCTGGGTGCACAAGGCAGGGAGGGCAGCGGTGCCATAGGGAAGAGCGTGTTTGATGGACTAACCGCCAATCGCCGAAGCTGTATGGAATGCGGGTACACGGAGGCGGTGATGCATTTTGGATTTGACAATTGGCAATTAGCTGTTCCTCGCACATCGGTAAGTTGCACTGTACATCATCACTCCCACAGCTCATTAATATGGCCATCTGCGCAGGCGAGCTGTCCCTTAGAGACCTGTATTGCTGATTACACGCGACTAGAACTCCTAACCGACTGCATCTGCCGCAAATGCTCCCTCCTCGCCACACACCGACGATTAGACGCAGAGGCAACCAGGCTCGCCGATGCCGTTGACTCAGATCCCAGTGCCTCGGTGTCTAAGAAGAAACGCGCCAAGGAGGCCCGGAAGCTGGAAGTCAAAGTCAAGCAAGCACTAGAGGAAGGCCGCATCGAGGACGACATCAAGGGCATCAAGATGGAGAAGGTCTTCAGCAAAGCCTCCACCAAGCAGGCCATGGTCGCGCGCCCGCCGCCGGTCCTCGCGCTGCACCTCAACCGCTCGATGCACTACGGCCAGTACGCCGCGAAGAACAGCGTGCGCATCGTCTTCCCCGAGGTGCTCGACCTCACGCCGTTCACGACCTCGGGCAGCCTCTCCACCGTCCCCGCCGCGCCGATCTCCGCGCCGCCGCCGAGCATCCCGCGCAGCACGACGCCCACGCCCGCGACGTACGCGACGCCGCGCACGCTGTACCGCCTCGCCGCGGTCGTGTGCCACTACGGGCAGCACTCCTTCGGGCACTACGTCTGCTTCCGCCGCAAGCCGCGCCCGCCGTCCGCGGGCCCCGCGCGCTGGGCGCCGCCGGCGCTCGCGCACCCATTGGGCTGCGAGTGCACGACGTGCGCGCGGTACGGGCCCGTGCGCGACGGGGACGTCGACGCGGGCGGGAGGGAGCGCGTGCGCAACGGGCCGGGGTCGGGGGCCGGGTGGCTGCGCATCAGCGACGACCGCGTGCAGGAGTGCGGGATCGAGGCGGTGCTGCAGGAGGGCGCGGGCGCGTTCATGCTCTACTACGAGCGCGTCGTCGCGCACGCGGGCGTGTACCCGGACGCGGGCGCGCCGCGCGACTCCGAGGAGACGCTCAAGCCCGCGCTGCCGCCCGCGGACCCGAGCGCGTCCGTGCTGTCGCTCGCGTCTGTGGCGAGCTCGGTCGCGAACGGGCATCCCCTGGGGGCGAACGGGCACGCGGGCAGAGAGAACGGCAACGGCTTCGCGCTCGCGCTCGCAGAGCCCAAGCCGCGCTTCGGCCCGCGCATCGTGCGCAGCGTCGCGCCGGGGCGCCGCAGCCTCAGCGCGACGCCGTCCGAGCGCACGCCCGCGCCCATCGCGCTGCCCCCACCCACCGCGGACGACGCGGACGACGACACGGGCCCGACGCCGCTCACCGCGTCGCTCGTGCTCACCTCGCTCCCCCTGCCCAGCGCGGACCTCGAGGACGCGGAACCCCCGCTGTCCGCGTCGATGCCGAACCTCCCGCGGCGGCACACGACGCCGCTGCCCGCGGTGACGCCGCCCGCGCCGGTGCTGCCGCCGCAGAACGGGCTCGGGCTCGTCGCGGTCGCGCTCCCGCCGACGCCGCCCGCGTCGCCGCCGCGCCGCGCGAAGTCGCCGACGAGCCTGCCGCACGAGGCGCACCGCGTGCAGGCGCCGCAGCCCATGCGTCCCGCGGCGCCGGTAGGGCTCCGGGCGTAGACAGGTGGTTGGATGCTATTTTATGCTGGTGTTAGAGGATGGGGCTGCTATTTATATTACCTATATACGTTCCTGGGCGGGGTGGATACCCCCGCTCTGTTTATTTGGACGCTGTCCATTCTGCGTGTATTATCATGACCGCCGTAATTATAGGTCCATGCCGTGGCATTCAATTATCTTCATGGATTGAGCAAGTGGATTACTGCGTCCCGTGGCGATTGCCTGGCAAGGGCACTGACACCTTTCACTTCTATCCCACAAGAATGCCACGGTTGGCAATACGCATTTCAGAAGCCATACACGTTGCCCAGAGTTCACGCAGGTCTGTCTCATCTTAGGGAAACCACAATGGAAGGGCCTTTGAAAAATTTGTTTGAATTCCAGAATTCCAGCCCAATAACCAACGGAAGGGAGTCTATAGTACAGCAGTCATAAGTAAATAGTTCAAGTTCAGTGGAAGAATGCGTGTCCGGGCTTTAGTGGTCGTGGCGCGTCGTTTGAGCAGACGCTCTCGTATGGTAGTGGGACGGGAGGCGCGGGTGGGCTAGTGTGTGGTATGGGGATAGTAGTGATGAGGGAAATGGTCCAGCAGGCTGTGGCGCGATCACCAGTATACCCGTCGCTCGACGCGGGTCACGGGGACGGTCTTCTGGCGGTAGGACACGGTGCGCTTGACGCGGGTCACGGTGGGGTACCTGCTCCAGCGTCAGCGAACCCAGCAAAGGATGGGGGAGGGAGGACGCACCAGGCGTTGTAGATCTCGCCGGGCTCGATTTGGACCTCAATGATCTGTCGGCCCTGTACACACAACCAAACAATCAGACGCATTCGGCGGACAATGGGAAATTGGGCGCACAGCGTAGTCGACGTGCGACCCGACGACGAGGCCCTCCTTCCGGCCGTACACGCCGTGGCGCACTGCGACGATGTCGCCGGGCTAGCAGGCAGAGCAGATTGTCAGTCTATTGTCCGACTCCAGAGACCCCCGACCAGAACGGCACGCACAGCGATGTACTCCTCCGCGGCGGCGGAGTCGACGAAGGTCGTTTGTACGGACATGCTTGGGGTGTCTTGGGGTGTCTTGAGGGTGCTTGAGGAGGAGGAGGAAGGAGGAGGAGGGGAGCTGGGAGGTAAGGTGCAAGATGGAGTGAGAGATGCCAAAAGGGCGCTTTTATATACTGATCAAATTTCGTTAGCGTCCGCGGGCGTGGGCCGGGACCTCGAGGCTGGCCGTTGTTGTGGATACTTTGGGTAAGGTCATTGTTCCGGACGTGCCTCGTGTGCTATCACGCACGTAAACTGATTACAATAGTCAACATTCCCATTGCTCAGATTCCCGCAAGAAGCAGCTGTTGCCTCTTGTTGCTTTGTAAATTCAGGCAGTATTCCGCAGCCGGTGATTATGTGACGACCCTGCTGTGACTCGAGCGCGAGCGCACGCAGCAGCACGACGGATCAAAACCGTGTTTATGGAACAGGGGAGTAGATAGGAGTGCATTCTACGTCACAGGCCATCACTGCGAAGGCTAAAGCTCGGCCCACCAGCCATCGCAACGTGCTCGACGCATGGATCTGCACTGCAGCACATCATCCAGATCGATGGCACCCACCACCCAATCAGCGCCAGCGTCTCGACACCCATCTGGACAGCCACCCGCGGACAACCTCCCGCATCCTCCAGGCAGGTGATGGCCATGGCGATACCGGGCCCGCCCCCGCGCCGTGATCCCCGGCTGCAGACGCTGCATCCGAATCGCCAAGCGCAGTACTGGTCGAAGTCGAAGCCGTGCCCGCGCGCGCCTCGATGCCGCGCACGATGTCCGTCGCGGCATCCGCGTACGCGCGCTGCAGCTCCGCGTCGCGCACGTACAGCGGGCGGCGCACCGCGTACGGCGCCGCGCCGTTGTACTTGCGCACGAGCGCGTTCAGGCTCGCGAGCGCCGCGTCGTGGTAGCCGCGCTCGCGCAACTCCCACTCGGGGTCGCGCAGCGCCGCGGCCTGCGCGGCGGTGAGGTGCGCGAGGGTGTGCGCGGGCGCGGAGAGCGTGAGCGTGCGCAGGGCGCGGCGGGTCCATGATTGGCGGAGGATTTCGCGGAAGGAGACGACTGCCTGTTCGAGTTCTGGGTGATTCGAAATGAGTGCAGCTGGGCGTTGGGTGCCATGTCACGTACCTCCTTGTATGTCGACCCATGGAGGGGAGGCCCCATTCCGCTGCAATATGCGGTTCATCAGGAACTCTTCGCGTTCTGGCAAATCATCAGCCCAGCGTCCAGCATCCCGCCCGATGAAATCGTAGTTGGCCTACTGATGAAGGGATTCGTCTCCTCAATCTGCGCGACTATCGGCTTGCCCCGCCCCGCCAATTTATTAAATACCCCAGCCTTGCGCGCTTTCTGCGCGAGCCCCGATCAGAACAGCTTCGTGCCAGACACGAGAAACGCACCTCGATCTTATCCTCGACCAAGCTCGCCCACCCGCGCATCGTCACCGGATTTGCCTGACGCACCTCCCCGCCTGCATTACCCCCCGCATCGCCGCCCGCACCCGCGCCCGCGCCGAGGCGGTAGTCCAGCACGCCCTCCCGCGCACGGCCGAGCCGCCCCGCCACCGCCCCCCGCCGGCGCGCCTCCTGCTCCCTCCGCCGCGCGCGCTCGTCCCCATGCACCGGTGCACGCACCGGCATGGGCGCTGGAACACGCCCGAGACGCACAGAATCCTGTGTGTGCGCGGGCGCCTTGTAAGTTGTGTGCCACGGCCTGTGCCCCGGCGTAGCGGGGAGGAGCGGGGCCGCCGCGACGCGCTCCCAGTCAGCAGCCGGCGCATTAGTATTAGAGGCGCGGATCTTCTCCTCGGCGGTGCGCACCGTGCCCGTGCGCAGCGGCTTGTGCTTGTCGACGAGCATGCGCAGCACGGCGTGCTCGAGCGGCTCGTCGCCGTCCCAGTCCTTGTGCGCCTTCTCGAGCTGCGCGAGCCGCGGCGACGGCGGCGGGGGCGGGGCGGCTTCTTCGCGGGCGGCGTCGGCGAAGAGCCGCGCGCTGCCCTGCAGGTGCGTGTGGCCGTTTGGGTCTCTATCTGCGCGCGTCCGGGGGGTGCATGAGAAGGTTCGTCTGCACCCGGGAGGGGTGTATCGGAGTGGGAGGGCGCGGGGGAGTAGACGGGGCGATTTGGAGATGGCGGTCATGCACAAGCCTGCGCGGCCAAGCGCTGACAGAGACTGATTGAAAAGGTCCGTCAGGGGCCACCAGAGCTGGTGGCAAAGATTTTGATTACCTCTCCTGGGCATTAATATCTAAGTAGTCATGGAATAATCTTAAATGCTAAATAGACAAAAGAATGTTGCCTTCGCTGAGCAAAATTATCTAATGCGACTTGTTCGTCGATCAGTAGATGTCTCCGGCAGCGGGCCCAACTGGCACGTCGTACGGGCTCGGGATCTGCGCCCTCGTGCTCCCCGGTTCGTAGACCGTCATATACGTTTCGTTCGTCGCCTGGGGAAACTTGCCGGTTTGAAGGAACTCAATCTCGGCGGACTGCGCTGGGCCCGGGACTGGATAGCATCAAGCAATTAGCGAAGTTGATAAGGTTTTTGTGCTGCAAAACTCACCAGTGATGGTACCGTGGTCGTCACCGTGGCGCACAACGAGTGTCGAGTGCTTCGCCAGTTCGAACTCGAGGGTGGCGCTCTCAGTCGGCGTGCTGGACGGACATAATTCAATGACCACCACATTCATGCATAATTTGAAGTGCATACTTGAGATCGAAATCAGATGTGACTAGCAGTAGAGGCACTGCTTGGATGATAGGCCCGTTGGAATTACCATGCCACGGCCAGCCGCCACACAAGCCCTAAAATACAGCGATTAACAATGTAACAAAGGGTGGCAGATAGAGGTGACGCACGATGATGCTGAGCTGCTGCGAGAACTCGATTTTGGCGGTGTCCCCCGCGAAGGCAGCTTTAGTCAGCGCATGGAAGCCCTCCCAGGTGTTGTCGTCTATGTCTGTGGCAATCATCAGAACGGTCTCATTCGAAGTGCAAGGAAACCGACGCACGCTGATCCAAGCACATCGTTGTCAACGAAGGGAGCAAACTCTGCATGTATCCCGGCCCATAAGCACCCGCCCATTGTAGCGCAGCCCAGTTTCCGTTGAGTGCGCCGTACAGCACGTCGTTGAGCCCCGGGAAGTTCGGGTTCAGGGAGAGATAGGCCAGTGTGACCACGGCGCGCACGTCGGAGGCCGACACATTGGTGCTTGACGTGTTCCCTGCGGCTGCTTGGGAGACTACGGCGGCGAAGGCCTGTGCGGTCGGGGAAATCAGTCGAGTTAGAGATAGGGAGCATGGAGGATATACTTTGGGAATAGCTCCTTTGCCCTCGGCATGGAACGGGCACGAAGTGTCGTTCAGGCAGTATGCGTCCGCGCGCAGCAGGAGGCGGTTAACGGCGTTGACTTGATATGCCGCTTGGTCGACATTGCTCTGCAGGCGCGTCAGCAATGGCTAGCGGGGCAGATGGCGCGCGACTCACAATGCGGCGAGGCGTGATTGCATCGAGGACGAAGTTCTCGACATGCTGGGGATACGTGCTAGCGTACAGCGCGCCGCCCAGCGTGCCGCTAAAGTAATACGGAATACAGATCAGAGGAATGGCCCAAGATTGGGGAGTTGTTGCACACACTATGAAATCCCGAGATGGCTCATCTTCTTGTATCCGAGGGCAACCCGCAGGCTGTTCCAATCTTGTATCATCTCTGCGGAGCCGATGAATTCGACGATGCCAGGGGGTGTACTACCCTCAATACAGGATTTGGCGAATGTGCTCATGAGACCTTGGTAAGAAGCGAACTCTTCCTTGGTCGAAGGTCTGTGGAAGGAACATGAGCTATCATGGAGTAACGGTGAGATCAGTGCAGGGAACACACATATAGGACGAGAACGTGAGGTTGTCAAAGGAACAGTTGAGCGGGTTGGATTGGTATGTTCCCCGCGTGTCCATCGCTGGTGTAAACTGCATCAGCCACAGACCAGCTGAGGGCCCTCAATGCACGCACCCAAGAAATCAAAGCCCTCTAGGCCGGCGGCTGCGCTCACGCCAGAGATGTTTAGCGACAAGGCCCAAGCATACGACGCGACCTCCGAATTCGGGCCTCCCGGATTGCTGCTTGCTTTCAGAAATACTGCCTGGCGGATTCGGTTTGATAAGACTCACAAGTTCAGGAGGCCCTGCGGGTTCTCCGGGCGATTCATAGCAAATCCGAGCGTGATATTGTTTCTGCTGGATATGGGCTTGGAGTAATCCATAGGCACCGCAAGAAGTCCGCAATGTAGGCTGGCCGGAAGGGTGGTCGGAAGGGTGGCACCTTGCAAAGGTCCAGGAACATGCTCGGTACAGTTGACCCATTGAATTTTGGGGGTTGAACTCGTAGCCAGCACGGGGAGAGTGGTGGCCAGCAGGGTGGCGGCGGCGGGCAGGAAGGATTTCACCATCGGGTGTGCGGATCCTTTGGTAGGCTATTGCAGTGATCAACGAATATTGTTGCGTATGTTTGAGCTCGTTGAATGCGCGTTATATATTGTATGATCTGTGTGCCTCGGGCACTAATGGCCTGCGCGTCAAACGGCCGCATCAAAGTTGCTGAGACTGTTGAGATGACTGTTGACCGAGCATGAGTCAACAGGTAGATGCGGCTCCAGCGCGCAGCCGGCCGGGTCCGGGCCATGCATACATCACATCTCTTTCGGAAGTTTAGAGTCCATGATCGTCGATACACCTTTGCAATCAGCCCCAGAGCCGTTTTGTTCCTGCGGTCCTTCCATAAAAGACACTCATTTTGACAGATTGATGAAGGCTTTCTTGCAGGTGTTGCCCAATGATGCTGCGAACGATCGGATTACCCAAGGCTGCGTTTAACAACAGAGTACTGAACCGAAGCAAGCCAGCATGGCCTAGTCTCCCGAGGCCAGCCGTTAGACTAACGGTCGAACCTGCGTGAACGTCTACAAAGGAAATCCCATCACGAGCTGAGCAAGACAGCCTCGCGCTGGCCCCGCTACAGGTGCGCGTGACCATTGTCTACCGTTGTTTGTGTCTCCGTCTGCGAGAGTTCATGCGAGGCCTTATCTGCACTCGGGAGCGGGCCTGTATCGGGAGGATGTGAGGGTTTGATGGACGACGAAAGATGGAGGTCATGCACAAGCAGCGGCGATTGCAACTTAACAGAATTTCAGAAACGCAATTGAAAGCGTCCGTCAGGGGCAATTGGTGGCAAATATTTTGGTTGGATAGGATTACCTCTCCCGCGCATTTAGAAGGCATTGCTATCGTGTCTCTCTAGGAAATCAAAAATGCCAAAATATAATTTCCATTAAATAGACAAAAGAACGTCGAATATAAAAGAGTGATGTTTTCGCAACGCGAAAATGTCCATGAACGGCTTGTTTCCACCGACGGGCTCTACTGATGATCAGTAAATGTCTCCAGCAGCTGGCCCAACAGGCACATCATACGGGCTCGGAATCTTTGCCCTCGTGCTTCCAGGTTCGTAGACCGTCACATACGTTTCGTTTGTTGCCTTGGGGAACTTGCCGGTGCGAAGGAACTCGATTTCAACGGATCGGGCGGCACCTGGGACTGAATATTGTGAGGTGATTAGCACATGCGGCAAGTTATATGCGATAAAAGACTCACAAATGACGGTACCGTGATCGTCACCATGACGCACAACGAGCGTTGACTGATTTGCTAGCTTGAACTCGAGGGTGGCACTCTCAGTCGGCGTGCTTCATAGATATGGTCAGCGCCGGTCACATATATGCGTAATTTGAATCGCATACTTGAGGTCAAAATCAGAGGTAACGAGCAGTATAGGCACTTTTTGGACGATAGGCACGTTAGAATTGCCATGCCACGGCCAGCCACCGCACAAGCCCTAAGAATTGCAGCAATTTAGCAAGTGACAAAGGCTCACGAGCAGGAATGACGCACAATAACGCTAAGATCCTGCGAGTACTCGATTTTGGCGGTGTCCACCTCGAAGGCAGCTTTGGTCAGTGCCTGGAAGCCCTCCCAGGTGTTGTTGTCAATATCTGTGGCAATCGTGAGAACAGGCTCAAACGGAGCGTAAAGAAACGACACACGTTGATCCAAGCACAGCGTTGTCAACGCAGGGAACATACCCTGCATGTATGCAGGCCCATAAGCACCCGCCCATTGCAATGCGGTCCAGTTTCCATTAAGCGCGCCGTGCAGCGCGTCGTTGAGCCCGGGGAAGTTCGAGTTTAGAGCGAGGTAGGCTTGCGTGACCATGGCGCGCACGTCGGAGGCTGATACATTGGTGTTTGACGTGTTTCCTGCGGCAGCTTGAGCGACCACCGCCGCGAAGGCCTATTATGGTTTGGGGTGAATCAGGTATAGAGAGATGGAGAGCGTGGGAAAGGCGCACCTTGGGAATGGCCCCTTTCCCCTCGCCGTGGAACGGACACGAAGTGTCGTTTAGGCAGTATGCGTCCGCGCGCAGTAGGAGGCGGTTGACAGCACTGATTTGATAGGTCGCTAGGTCGACGTTGCTCTGTGGACGCGTTAGTTGGTTGTGGAAGTGGGTGGCCAGATAGCTTTGCGACTCACAATACTGCGAGGCAAGATTGCATCGATGACGAAGCTCTCGACGTGCTGGGGATAAGTGCTTGCGTATAGCGCGCCGCTCACAGTGCCGCTAGAATGACCAGATTCAAATCAGAAAAATTGGCACGAAATGGGGGTTAATGCACGCACTATGAAATCCCGAGATGGCTCATCTTCTCGTACCCTAGGGCAACCCGCAGGCTGTTCAGGTCTTGTATCGTGTCGGCGGAGCTGACAAATTCGACGATGCCAGGTGGTGTGCTTCCATCGATGCAGGACTGAGCGAATGTGCTTGTGAGGCTTTGGTAAGAATTAAATTCCTCCTTGGTTGAGGGTCTTCGGGAGGAATGTAAGCAATCATGAGAGCGATTGTACGCAGAAATATATGTTGGAAACGCACATGTAGGATGGGAACGTGAGGTTGTCGAAGGAACAGTTAAGCGGATTGGATTGGTACGTTCCACGCGTGTCCATCGCTGGTGAAAACTGCATCAGCCACAAACCAGTTGACTGAACCCTCGAAGCACGCACCCAAGAAATCAAAGTCTTCCAGACCGGTGAACAAGTTTTCGCTAGATATGTTGAGCGAAAAGGCCCAAGCATACGACGCGACCTCTGAATTCGGACCACCCGGATTGCTGCCTGCTTTCAGAAATACTGCCTGGCGGAGTTTATTTTGGTTAGACTCACAAGTTCAGGAGACCTTTCGGTTTCTCAGGGCGGCGCATGGCAAATCCGAGTGTAATATTGTTGCTGCTAGAAATAGGCTTGGAGTATTCCATAGGCACCACAAGGAGCCCGCAATGCAGGTTGATAGGGAGGCTAGTTGGGAGGGTGGTACCTTGCAGCGGCTGAGGAACATGCTCGGTGCAGTTGACCCATTGAATTTTAGTGGTTGAGCTCGTGGCCAGCACGGGGAGAGCCACGGCCAGCAGGGCGGCGGTTGCGGACAGGAAGGATTTCACCATTAGATGTGCGAGTGCTTTGGTGGATTATTGGTCAATGAATGTTGTTGTGTATATTTGAGCTCTTTGAATGTGTCTTATATATGAGGGATGTGCCTCGGGCACTAATGGCGCAGTAAGTTAGCGCTGCGCATCAAACGAGCGCGATGATCAGAGTTGCCGAAAGTGTTGAGATGACTGTTCACTGAGCCCACAGCTGCAAGTAGGTGTGCGAGGTTGCAGTGCCAGTGCGCAGCCGGCCCGTGGGGCTATGCAATCATCAATGATTCGATGAGTTTAGAGCCCATGGTCATCGATACACCTTTGGGTCCAGAGCCGTTCGGCCCTTCTGTGAGAGTCGCTTTTGGAAAACGTTTAGGGCTTTCTCGTAGATGATAATGATTGGCTGGTTGATACACGTTTCGCGTTTGCAGGTCTCTGATCACCTGGTACCAGCCTGCTGAGTGCTGGAATGCAATGCATCAAGATGCTGCGAGCAATCAGACTACGCAAGGCAGTGCTTAACAACTTACCAAAGTGGCCGCAGCGAGCCAACATTATAGGCCCGCTTGCAAGGGGAATCCCGTCAGGAGCCGAGCGCGGTGCATAAGAGCATTCCAAAGACCCAGAATAAATCGATGTACTAGGTGGACATGCAACGATTCGTGGACTATCGCATAACTCGGCTCAACCCTGAATTTTCTACTTTAGCGGTGTTTAGTACGATCATCCTTCATCACCTATAGTTATGGATCAGAGTGTTAGGTTGTTAAGATAATGAGTCGAGCATGCATTACAAAGGTGAGGCTTCCAAAGTTAATATTAATGTTGTTGAAGCTTTGAAGGTCGAGTCAAATAGACGCCGGTCCCTCAGAATGGAGACTGAGACCACCACCGCGACACCACCGACCGCCTTGGACCGCGAGAAGGTATTTATTCTTCGTCATATCTATACCTCAGGCTAACATACGGACAGACAGCCCCGTTCTTAATTCGGGCGTTCGTCCAAACTGGCTCCTTCCACCGCCTCACTATCTTCGACGACAATAAACTACCCATAGCAGACGAGCACCAAATTTTCGCTTGGAAAGATGCGACGCTGCGAGAGCTCCTGACCACTCTTCGCATCACAGCGCTCTCACCTGAACTGAGACACCCACTCGCGAGATTTTCCTTCCGCGCGGTGTTTGCAGACCCAGCCAACCGGGGACGCTTCAATCAGAAAGAACTGGGCATGGTCTACAGTAGGGATATCCTGGGCGAGCCAGGGACTTTAACCGAACCTGCTGCACGGCTGCTTGTAGACACCGAGCCTGCACGTGGAGAAGGGGTAGTTGCAGAGGGTAGGGAGGAAAGGACGCTAGATGACCTGCGCTTCCACCCCGGCGACTACCTTTGCATTGCGGTTTTCCTTCCCAAAAATGTCGTTGTTGGCCCAGAAGCTTCTCCGAGCATTAATATCAAGGGCTCTGCTGCCGCCGCCGCCAATGGATGGAAGAACGACAGAGACATAGGCAGGGGCGAAAGGGCCGTCAGGGGTGGGGATGGGGGATGGGGTGGTTCGGTGGCTCCCGATGCTGCTTCTGGAAGGGGCGGTGGGCACTGGAGAGGAGCCTCGAATGTTCCCCCTCCTGCTCCCGCAGGCAGAGGACGTGGACGCGGAGGAGACTTTGCAGGAAGGGATAGGGACATGAGGAGGGACTCGCCGCCGCACAGGAGGGGCGGCGGCGGTGGTGGGAGGGGAGGAAGAGGAGGTAGAAGATCGAGAACCCCTTCGAGGAGCAGGTCGAGAAGCAGGTCTCCGCCACCACCCCCGAGACGGAGGAGGGACTGAGGTTGTTATCCGAGCGTGAAGTACACTTCTTGTATGCTGAATATGACTGGCTGTATTCTTGACCTTCTCGAAGACTGCGCCTTGCCTCTGAACCCTCATTCCATCCGAGATAGTTGTAAACGCAGGCTTACAGTACTTTCCATTCACCATCTTTCTCATTCATTGAGCGAGCTAGACAGCAACCCCCCACCAATTCAGCCTAGAAAATCACAAACACGGATAGAATTTCATATATGCAATATGCAGTAAGGTTCTATAGAGTTACAGTTCCATCGGGATGCGATGGTATTTTTCCGCTTTCCTCCTCCGCTCCGCTACACCGGCCCCTTTGAGGATCTTCCAGTCGCCATCCATCTCTTGGGGCCCCAAGTACACCAGCTTGGCTGGTGGTTGAGGCGCACAGTGGGCATCGCTTACGCCATAGTCATCATACTCGTATGCGTCGTTCGGGTTCTCTGGGGCTGTGAGGATGATCGCGTTGGTGGAGTCGATGGAGATGTCGTAGTCGAAGTAGTTCAGAGGTGTCAGGAAAAAACTGATACTGGACTCAATATTTGCCTCCTCGAGGCTGAGAAAAGATGCTTACCTCGATGCAGCCGTGTTGGTCTTCGTGTTTGGTGTGTCTCCCGAGCCTGGCAAATGATGTGTCCCAACGTTGATCCATGCAACGAGATCTTCCTGGGTGATGTTCTCCCCGTCGAAGAAGAGGTCAAAGTCTACCGGTGGCGCTCCCGGCAGCTGGGAGTTCCACATTGTGCTCGAAGATGGCTCGTTCTCCTTGCGCTTTGAGACGGCCAGATTATGATGTGCCCAGTTCGCGTTATGAAGATTGCGCTTGGAGCCTACCACCGTCTGAGATGTGGTATCAGCGGTGAGTCAGCGAGGGAATCAATTGTTGTCACGTACGGCGTGAATGGGAGAGTAACCTGGGATAATGCTGTATCCTTTCATTACGCCCCATCGATTGAACTCGTCCTGATTCACTATTGCGTATCCGCCCTGCATATTGGTGGGGTACTTGACCCTCGCATCATCCTCATTCTCGATGATAGTTCGCGTTATTTTCTGTTGGATGACTGGATTCCCCCATTCCTCCTCGTCATCACCATCAAACCAGGGTTGGTCCATCGACTCTTGCTTCATCGTGGTTTGCATGAATGAGTTGTTTCTACCAGCGACGTCGAGGTCCACCTTGAAGTTGATGACGTGGTCGTGCAGACTACCCACTATAAATGCTTATGAAGTTCGGGTGGATGAAGGGTATGCTAGGGATGCTTACTAGTGTGGTCGCGGATACGAGAGCCATAAGCGTCTTGAGTGTCTTCCCAGAAGCCCCCTTGAATGTACCCTGAGGCCGAAAGACGAACCTCGATGGTACCGTCCATGTGGAAGTTGTATTCGAACTGAAGCAAAGCTTAGGATGTAACGGACAGATAAGGTGCAGAAGTGAACTCACCACTGTGATAAGATAAGATCCCCCAGTTCAGAGTTAAATGATTTAGAATGGACTCAGACTCACTAAACTCATAACTGCATTGCGATAAGTGTCATGCCAAATATCAATGGCGAAAGGGACTTACTTGCCCACGGTGCTGACACTGCGCACAGTTAGCACATAGCCCCTCGTCGCCCCAAATTCGCCATCCTCCCACCCAACGTGTCTCGAGATAGGCCTTCCGATATCCTGCTCAAAAATGCAGATCGCACGATCACGTGTGGTGGAAGTTTGTCCGAAGTGCGTTGTGGCCGGGAGGTACACCGCTTCATGCGGGCAGTCATATCCTGGGATAAGAGAGGAAGCGGCATCGCCCATGCCGAAGTAGCGATCCATCCACGCGAGAGTGCTTTGGCCTGGATCATTTCCCGCTGCGTCGAAAACGTGGTCAGCCGGATATAAGGCAATGCCAAACAAAAGGGGGCGAACCATAGTGCCCCATGGCTTCCTGTGGCTGCAACTGGTACAACAGTCTTTCGCCTCGTATCCTCACATCCCACAGATTCAGCCCCATGTCCCTCTCAAAGCCAAGATACATGCTCCATCCCATCCAGCTGATATACTGCTGCTCTTGATCGACGCGGAATCGCAGACCAGCAAACGAAACGGAGCGCGGACCTGGCAAGTGGTCGAGATCTGGAGGAGGCCCTACTGGACGCCGCGTGCTCCAACGCAGATTGTCCTCTTTCTTATCTTCGTCAGGCTTCGGCAAGCGTTTCAAGCTCCCATTCCCCCAGGCCTCTAAGAAAGCCTCCTGACTCCTGAAAACCTGGCGGTTATACAGAATCTTGAGGAGTTTCCACGTGCCAGGGTCCGTCCCGCTGAAGTCAATGTACATCCAGAACCCAACAGGGTGCAGAAAGTTGCCCGGGGTATTGATTCTCCATGAAAGCCAGGTGCGACGGAAGCCTCCGTCAAAGGAGAACGGCCCCGATGCGCCGTTAGTAAGAGTCGAATTGGGCACGGCTCCAAAAAGATCCTGCAATGCGGGCGAGAAGGGAGGCATAATCCGGGCGAGGAAAGCGTTGATCTCCTTGCTGCGGTCGAATCCACGCGCGTTGAAGGGGATATCGGGTCGGTGGTAGATCTCAGTCAGCTGCCTCATCCCAATTCCCTCAAGTCTCCCTTGTTTGCTATGTTGACTATCATCAGGCAGCGGGCCGACTAGATAGTCTCTCACGACCGGTACCTCCCACCCTCCATGGTGAATAGTGACTCTGGCATGCCTCTCAGGCGGATCGGCAGACTCGGGGTCAGCGAGATAGGCCAACGCAGCGTCTTTGGGAGGATAGTAGATCTCAATACCGTATATGAAGTTGTCACTGACAGCCGCATCATCTGCGTTAGTCAAATTCAGGTCGCGGGAGGCCTTGTGAGAGTCGAGGTACCCGCGGACGGCGGTCACTTCCGACTTGCTAAGTGGTGCCCAGATATTGCGAGGGGCTGGCGCTTTGGCAGATCGAGCGTGTGGTGCTGGGCATTGTGGGAGTGTACTGGAGAAGATGGGTTCGGCAAAGGTATCGACGGTGGACTGAGTCTGGTGCAGGTACAGAAGCCCAAATAGAGTGATCGCGAAAGTTGATAAGATGCTAAGCTTGATGCGTCTTGCTCTTCGCGTTTGGCGATTGGCTGTAGTAGTAGTAGCTCTCGGGGGGTCGTGTTTCGACTCTATGAGTTCGTATCCATCCATGGTGAATGGGTGAACGGAAGGGTCCAATCAGGCTAAAGGGCACGTCTCATATTATGAAGCTCCACTAGAGAAGTGCGCCGGAAATCGGATAGAAGATAGGATACCTGCAGTAGCCGGTGTGAGTCCTGCATCACTTGACTGTGGGGAATCTGGGGATGCGACAACAAATGGAGTTACATAAGTACCTAAACGGG
The DNA here is from genome assembly GCA_014898675.1 of Athelia sp. TMB. Lineage (NCBI taxonomy): Eukaryota > Fungi > Basidiomycota > Agaricomycetes > Atheliales > Atheliaceae > Athelia > Athelia sp. TMB. The sequence goes on from JACXVL010000386.1 coordinate 25,362, forward strand.
ATTTTATCGGCGGTTATATAGTAGCGTGACATGGCATAGTTGGCAAAATCTGAAGGCATTTGGCAACAATTATTGTCTGATCGCAATGGCATGGATTTAAAGAGGTCGCGATGTTGATGAACTTCAATGCGGTGGGGCGGCGGGTCACGGTACAAGCGTTGGTCTTGCGGTGCTGTGAGACGGACTCTTTAGTAAATTTCAACTACTTCCGAAAGCGTCCACTCTCCTTCCGCCCACTGGCTCTACCTCGCTCACCGCTCCAAAATATTTTCAGAAACAAATGTCCTTCCTCATTGAGGCTCTCTTGGTGCACATCTACCACATCTGGTAAAAACAACAGCTGCAAGTGCTGTAGAAACGTGGTAGTCGCATTTTCATATGCAGACGCTGGAGATGGTAGGTAAGCATTCTACGCGATCTACTGATTTGGGAAGAAAACACCTTCCGCCTGTCTTAGCTCTACAGCTCCTCGACCTCTTCGGATCTTCAAGTTATCCGGCAATCCCTGAAATTCTACCCTGAATTCATGGCGCTTGCACAGCGAACGCATATATCTTCAGGGATCTCCTCTGGTCTCAGCATCGATCAAACGCTATCAATGTCCTTAACTGATGCCTTAATCATCGCCTAAATGCTGAGAGTCGGATCTATACACCTTGTGGCTTGCTGACGATCGCGTTTCAATACACCAAAACGCCACACCGACTGGCACACAGTCCAAGATTCACCCACCATTATGCTCCAGGAAGGGGTAAGCTTGCGACACCTTGCGCCCGTGAATATGTGCTACCATTGCATGTGGTATGTCTGCGACCTTTGTCGGAACACGGGCCATTCAACTGGTCCTTATGCTGCGAGCCGACACCGGAGACGATCTCGATGGCCCGGTCCTGGCTAGGCTCCGCTGCCTAACAGAATCTATCCATCAAAGACACTGCATGTGCATGGCATCTATCTAGAAGCCGCAAGTCTCGCTGCGAGCTGTACATGGCACATTGCCGTGCTCATTGTGCCATAACTCTCGGTCACAAACAATGTATTTCCAAGAAATATGCCACGGCACGTGGTATCCTCCACCCTGATATTTTGCTATGCACCGTCGCGTGTGTTGGTTTGGCTGGTATGCGAACGAAATTACGGGGCCCAGGGTCAAAGAGCAACGACGAAATTCATAATTTCTCGAACCCTGAACGGCGGCTTAATTGAATGCCATAGTCGAGGATTCTATCTCAAAGCTCAACAGGGGACCTGTCTCGCCTTTGCTCCAAAGCAGCCCAAATATCGAGCGGGTCTTGTCGCACTGCGAGCCCACCGATGTCTTCCGCCGGACATTTCAAACTCAAAGTATTTACGTGAAATCGATGCTCAGATGCAACAAAGAGGCGGTGGCTGGTGGTGGCGAGCCACAGAATGGTCTATCTGACACCAAGCAAATGGTAAATGAATGGCACTCGCCCAGTTTCTCTCGGGAAAATGTCATCTGACAAAAGGAGAGTCCACTAACATCCGGTCCGACCAATTGACGCCCTTGACCTCCCAAGCCCTCAAAAGCTGCTCGCAGTTTGGTCCTACGAGTACAAACAATCTTCCATGGCAGCCCCATCCACAACTCCGAACGATTACTTCCAAAAACTCCCAACCGACCTCACTGGCCAAGTTGTGTATCTCTCAACTGGTGGTATCTACGGGGGGCATGGTCATGTTGGCCAAGGCATCATAACCGATCCGGCCGGTTGCAAAATTACAGTAAGATTGTGCCATCTCTCATGCACATTTTTATTTTTGCTTATTGATCATTCATCGGCTCTACCAGGTTGCAGTGAAAGTTGTCACAGCTCTGAAGAGCACTGTTGGCTATATCACAAGCGCTGAACGCCATAGGTTCGACAAGGCAAGTTTCTCCACACCTACCGCCAACTTCACATTAGTAAACTTGACAAATTTGATAGAGAGTGCGCCGGGAGAAGAAAGTCTGGGAGATCCTCAACCATAAGAATGTTGTGCCGTTGTTGGGGATCACTATGGATTGTCCGTTTTCGCCTCGGGGATCCAATCCGTTGGCGATGATTTCACCATGGATGAGCCAAGGAAACCTCTTCAAGGCCCTGGAATCTGACCCACCTCCGGAGAGGCGTTTACACCTGGTGCGTGGTGTTGCGCAATGCATAGACAAATTCGTGACTAATTTGTCTGGTCAACAGTTGCGCGGAGTCGCTGAAGGTCTCGAGCACCGTGCGTAGACCCTATTCTATGTTCAATCTATACCTTTACAGTTTTTCTCAGTCCACTCGTTAAAAATCATCCATGGCGACCTTTATCCAGTAAGTTTCTCATTTGTCTCTGGTTAGACATGTATAGATCATCTCACGACTGCCAAGGCCAACGTTCTCATCGACGACGACGGAAACGCGTGCTTAACCGACTTCGGACTCTCATTCATCGTGCCTGATTTTATAGACACGTCGTATTGGTCTCGATCCGTTGGCGGCGCGATGCGCTGGAGAGCGCCCGAGCTGATACCTGCCTCGCCCACTGCAGAAATTGAGAGTGCCGGGGATTTGACAACGATGTGTGATATCTGGTCTTTTGGCAGCCTTGCATTGCATGTGAGTAACACTTGCTATTCAACTCTCCTTTACCCTAGTTGATATATTTTCAGGTCTTATCCGGTCATATCCCTTACTACAACATTCGTGATGATTGCAGAGTCATAATTTGTCTACATCACCGTATGCTACCAGAAAAACCTCCTGGATTGGCTGCTATGTATTGGGAGCTTATCGTTCGTTGCTGGGGTGAACCAAACAATCCATCCTCTCGCCCAGCTGTGCAAGAGGTCCTGAAGACTATTTCCCTCCTTTAAATACATTTACACTAGTACTGTTTTCCATGTTAGCTCTACATTGCGAATTACCACCATATGCTTAATCCAACTCTCTGGATTTAATGTAATAGGCTGTATGCTCCCTCTTCCTACAAAACAGTCCGAAAATCGAGCGGCAGGGATAATGCATTATTTAGTCTGGTACAATATAGCGTCAGTTTGCTTGTCTGAAAACATGAGTAGCTAAGAGTCGAACAGCACAAGTCGGAAGATCTGCGTTCAGATCCGGAATGTACGGAATGTCATAGCCTGCGGGGTGATTCAGCTCTCCACATTATGTGGCCCGGAGATTTAATTTTCAAGCATCCCGACAGATTTTTTGCTCCAGGTACATATCAATCTGGTTCTATGAGACAAGATCTTGTCTGCGCTGGCAGTTCCGAAATGCATAGCATTGTAAGAACACAAGATTAACCCCTGGACTCCTCGGATATGCCACGCAGTGATGCACTGCCAGGTGCAGCGGTTCCATCGGTGGTAGCACTATACTAGCAGCACTGCAGTCTATGAGAGTCTGTAGGATATGAAGTGCTCGGGGCGATTATCCGAGAAGTATTCCGAACCTAAGGTGCGTGGGTTATACTCACAGACGATACTCACCTATACTTACTAGTATGTGACGGCTTGGGGCAAATTGACGTTCAGGGAAAATGCCAAAGCCACGCGACGTACGTGTGGCAAATTGGTGGCAAAGCTAGGGAAATTTATCCACAGGTGGATATAAAGAAACATCCTCT